>JAWWEE010000159.1:31374815-31401379 GCA_035221455.1 Xenops minutus
CCTGGATCCCTGGAAGTGTCCAAGGCCAGGCTGGACGGGGCTTGGAGCACCCTGGGCTGGTGGAAGGTGTCCCTGCCCATGGTAGGAGGTGGAAGTAAATGATCCCAAAGGTCCTTTCCAAAGAAACCATTCTAGGATTCCTTCTTGCTTTAAGACAGCATTTGTTTGCCTAGAAATTGTGAAACTGCTGACACATAACCGGGATGTGACTTCAGGGAGGGACAGAGTGCAATGTGGCTGAACACCCTCCTGGTACTGGCCAAAATTAGTTTTGCTCACGTAACCACTTCAGATTCATTATTTTAATGAGAAATTAGAGACTTGTTCCAAAACTAAAGTTGTATAAAAACTCCTATTACTTGTAGTGATTATTAAAATAAACCAGGAACTATCAGCACTGACATGCTCTCTCTTCTTTCTTTATTTGTCCAAGTTATTTTTCCTCTCTTGACACCCATACTGATGCCTATGGACAAGTTGTAATATAGAGACATGTTTTAATATGTTGGTCAGTGATTAAAAGGAACCACAAATAAAATGTTACTGTTCTGAAATGGAAATGAAAGTGCCAGAGCTTTGAAGACTGAGACACAAATGTAAAGATGAGGGAATAACTGTTGCCAAAAGGATTGCACACATTTTCTTTTTTATTGTTTTCCACTCTGTATTATCTTTTTTTGCAGCTTCTTTGCTAAGCATTAGCAATGTGCTTGTTTTTCAGGTGCCTTTTCTCGTGTTGTTTGGGAACCTGCTGAACAACAACACAAAAAAAAGTTGATTTTTCTGGATGCTTGGGGAAATAGACTGATCCCAGACAAATTGCCCAGGAAGTCTCGGAAATGACTTAGCTTGCCACAGAGGCAAGGTTGTAAAAATTGAAAAGGTTTTCACTTTTGACTCTTCCAACTGTTGCAGAAAGAGACATTTGCTGGTGTATGGCCCCTGAAAACTGTCATGGAGCAAATTAAAATAACAAAAATATCCATCTGTGGACCAACACACACCCAACTTTCCTGCCCTGCTCTGTCACAGGGAATTAACCAGGCAGGGTAGGTGTGGTGTGCTCAGCAACAGCAGATGATGCTCAGCAGCTGCAGGGCTTTTACAGAAAATATAAATAGGTATTGGTGCTGGAAACACAATATTCCACTGCTTTGGATGGTACTCATGTACGGCAGAGGAGAGAAAAGGAAGCTGAAATGGGAGAGGCGTGGGAGAAACAAGGATGCTGGAGTATTATCTGTCCTTCACAGCTACTTACACACCTCTGGACACTTCTCCTGGGGTCTGAGGACAGGAAAACAACCTGGAGCACCGATTCCCAAGTTCTTTGTGCAGGAATAACCTGGCAGACTAAGTAGGTATTCACAACAGCCAGACCAATGCCAACCAGGACAGGATGTTCTGCCTGAGGCTTGTAGGTGCTCAGAAAAAGGTTTAGACTGAACAACAGCCAGCCAGGATAACTCTGAGGCATTATATGGACCCTACACAGACAACCTGATGCCCCCTGGACTTCCCACTGCTTGGGTCAACATTATCACTTTTCCACTCATCCAACTTTCAGTAATATTCATGGTTGCAGAACTGGAGCCCTTATGCTTTCATTCTTCCCATCTTTAGGCCTTGACATTACTTCATCCCCCAGGTTGGAAGGCTCCACGATGCTCTGCCAGTTTGGCTGTGGGAAAAGGCCATTGAGAAATCAACACCTTTGTCTTTGAAGGGACCCTGAAACCCTCAAACTTTGCCTGGTCGATGAAGGAACTGGAAAGAGGAGGTATAGGTCTGTAGTTGGGTCTTGGAGATGAGAAGTGAGAAAGCCTCAGCTAAAACTAGTTTAAAAACATTAATTTCCATTAGGAATACTCTTCCTGAACTTTTCACTGTGGCTGTTTCTCATAGTTTGGTCTCTTCCTTAGGTGGATATATCAGGAAAAATATCTCCTATTCTATTCTATTCTATTCTATTCTATTCTATTCTATTCTATTCTATTCTATTCTATTCTATTCTATTCTATTCTACCTAACTGAAGAATTGCTGGTGACTGTATTTCTGTATGTTTAAATGCAACAGTCCATCTGATCTGGTCTCACACCCTTGTTAAACATACAGACATATTCATGGGATATTACACTCAGCAATGTGTATGGCATCAGATTGCATTCCACCTGGGAATGACCTACAAGCAGTGTATTTCCATACCTGCCAGCCTTGGAGGTGTGAAAACAAGAAGGAATTCAGCAGCAGGGTGGTTTGTACCTGCATGGGCCAGAGAAGGATAGAAAACACTACCTGTTCCTTTCAGAGTAGCCTTGTCCCTGCTCCCAGCCTTCCTTAGTCATCTCCCTTCAGTATCTTTCTCCCACACAGGTCGAGGGTCTTTTTGAAGTGGTTTGGGGACTCTTTCTGGGGAGTGTTTTAGGAACATGTTGTTTACTTGAGGTTCGTGCGGTATCTGGCCATTGCAAGACTTTATTGATGGATGTGCTGCAGTCAGGATGGCACAATGTTCTCAGGACACACTTAGTTCAGCCACAAATTGCTGGCAGAGAGCAGGATTTAACTGCTGTGCACAGTCCTCTATCCTGCAGGGAATCAGACACTGCAAGAGTGATTTCCTTTGATGTACAAAAGGGATATTTATTGTAGCAGGTACAAATCTGACCTCTTAATATTGACAAGTGGAGTAAGTGATGCTCTCTGGGCTTTGCATGGAAGAGATGCAGGAAAAGTTACAGGATCACAGAAAAACTACCACCTTTTTTTTCTGGAACTCATCCACAACCATTTCAACCTACCTGTCCCAAAGTGCTTTCCTATATCATCAAAGAGCCAGATGATGCTAATATTTATACTAAAAAGATATTTCACTTTTCCTTCAGTTTTTTTCTTTCTATTTTTCCCTTTTTTTGGATTTATGGCATTTTTTCCCAGCTTCTTCAAGGTTGCTTTTGATAGGGAAAAAATTTAAATCTCTGCTTAATAAGAAATCAACTAAAATCTTACATCTAAATGCTGAATGCCAAATGGCAAATCTGGTGGTGTGATTCACTGGCATTAGGGGTATTCATTTTGCTTGGGGAACTCATTTAGCTGAAGGCACATCCCTTCTGTCCTACTCAGTGGTCTTTGGATAAAGAGAATTTACTTGTCTACCTCGAAGACTAGAAATTTGGTAGTGTTTCATTTTCAGGCAGAAAAGCAAAGAACTGTTCAGATATTCTCTTGAAGCTGTTCTGAAAAGTGGCTCATAATGACAGAATCACAAAGGTCTTGTGCTATTTTCTTTCCATAAATCTGGCAGTGGAAATATTACAGGTTTTCCTGGTCTTTATCCACTCGCTTGTTGCGATGAGAGTGTGAGATTGGTTTGGGCTCCTGTGAAGTCCTAGATGTTGGAAATAAAATGCAGAGCACAAATGAGAGGTGCTGCACCTCCTTGTTGTTAGAAACTGGGACTGGGAATAACAACTGCTAGGAGAGGAGGCTCATTGCAACATGGATGGCTGGAGAGGATCCTCGTAATTCACTGGAAAGGGCTCCCTACACTGATGAGGAAGCGAAGGATGACAAACCCTCTTGTAGGGTTCTATGCATCGAATGCAGCAAGCAAAATGAGGTGAACATAAAATTAGGGCTCAAATTTTTGGTGCTAAATCCTACTGGAATAAACTGGAAGTTATAGGAGTGTGTGATCTGCCAAATCCTTGTAACCTGGGAAGTTCTGTAACCAGTATCCATGGAGGCACTAGGAAAAACAACAGAATTGAATGGAATCACAGAATGGTTTGGGTTGGAAGGGACATTAAAGGTCATCTCATCCAACCCCCTGCCATGGGCAGGGACACCTTCCACCAGCCCAGGTTGCTCCAAGCCCCTTCCAACCTGGCCTTGGACACTCCCAGGGATCCAGGGGCAGCCACAGCTTCTCTGGCACCCTGTGCCAGGGTCTCAACACTCTCAAGGAAGAATTCCTTCCCAATATCCCATCTAATCCTGCCCTCTGGCAGTTTGAAGCCATTCTCCCTTGTCTGGTCACTCCATCACTTGTCCAAAGTCCCTCTCCAGCTCTCTGGTAGCCCCTTTAGGAACTGAAAGGTGTTGAAATGTCTCCCTAAATGGATTCTGGACCAACTTGATATAAGTAGAGGAGAACATATCTGCATTTTCTTGGACTACCTATTTTCTTTGAAAAAAAGGGGAAGTAAACTAGTGGCTTTGAAAAGATTGCTCTTACAATCTGTCAAAAGTCCACTTAAAATCAGTTGAGCTCCTTGTTCTGGAAGAACATGTCTGTTCTTCCCTGGCTTGGAGAAGTGTTTATTAATAAGAAGAGCTGGTGTGTACAAGGGAGTGAGCATGGAACAAGGGTGGGGTTTCAATTTCCAGCCTGATAATGACTCCTCAGTAACTCCCAGTTTAGACACTTCAATACAACACTGGAAGTGTTGCATTAAAACATCAAGCAGTGCCCAGAGCAGCTCCAAGGAGCTGTTGGACAGAGGGTGTCCATGGGCTGGGAGGGGACAGCCCTGGAGAGCTACTTCTGTGAGAGCTGCTTGGGATTATTTCTCCAGACAGACAATTCCTAAATCTGGTTTTCCCTGGGTGTTGAGAGCACATTTGTGGCAGGTTGTGTATGTGTGAGTGAGTGTGAGCAAACAGCTTTTGGCAGGAGGACAAGCCCCGTTTATCCCAGACACAAAGCTGGCCAGAGGCTGGGCTTTCCTCACACATGGTTCATGGCCATGGCTGTGAACTCTGCCAGATTTATAAACTTATTGGTCAGAGATGGAACTGGGTCAGTAATTATGGGTTGTAACTGTGATTGATCCTATAAAACACAGCATATGTTTGCCTTTTTGGGGCCAGTATGACTTTATTTTTTTTAAGCTGTGGCCTGGTTACAAGGCAATTTGGCACAATGCTCACTTTATTCAATTCTTTCTGTGATCTGAGTCATCATCCATGCTATTCATGTGGACTTGGTTAGTGACAAAGAGCTGCATTAATCTGGGATCTTAATGGGTGTTTTCAGAACTGTCATATCTGGTGTGATAGGCAAGTAAACATGAATGAGATCTACATTTTGCTTTGGAGGAGTTGTACTATTTCTGTCCCTTGTTTTTGCTTTTTTTCCTTTTTCTGTGGTCTGTCACATATTCATGGTTTTGATGTGCCTAAACTCTCGAATTCTTAACTTGTTTACTTTAATTATTTATGCCCAAGAGTGCCTGTGTTTGTAGAAAGTAACATTTTTGACCCAACAGGATAGTGTCTGTAATTCACAGAGCTCTCTGTACAGAGGTATTTACTGATACGGGGCAGTGCCTAAATAATTGGGGAGAAATAAAAATGATGTGTTAGAGCCATCCCAAGGGAATCACACTTATCTAATAGCAACAGTGAATTTGGTCAGGATTTTTTCATGGCTGTTTTTGAGCCAAAGCAAACATCCCAAAATATTTACTCATGGAACAAGTCTGGGTGAGCTGCACAATCTGTCTGGAGGTTTTGCTTCGTTTTGCTTTATATTCTTGGGGATCAGTTACACACCAAGTCACAGGAGAGGCTTTGGTGATGTTGTAGATGCTGTTAAATTCTGTGTCTCCACCACTGTGAACTACAGATTTGCAACACTGCCAAAGATGTGTCTGGTTATTATTATTTTTTTTAAAAAAATCCCCCATGTTTGTGAGAATTAAACAATCCTTTAATATGAAATCACTGTTAAAACTTAATGAAATTGGTATGTATTACCCGTGTTTCATCACTTCAAGTTCATTCCTGACCATGAACTGAATACAAAGTGTAAGACTCTTCTGGTGATTGTTTGTTGGCCTGGGGAATAGCAGGCAAGGTCAGGCTCAGCTCAGTGCTGTGCACAATCACCACGTCTGGTGTCACTAATTGGCACTTTAGCAAAGAGAACTTGGGTAGGTTTTACTCCCCTCCAGAGCAGGGAGCATCATTTCTTCAGAAATGGTACCACACAGGTATCCTTCCATGTGCCAGCATATCCTGCTCATCAAAGCCAACCAGGCAAAACCAAGGTCCTGCACAATTGCAATTTAAACCCTTCCAGTTTGTCTGTGGCTCCCACTTTGACAGTGCAATGGGGCATTAAGAAATGAGATTAAAGCAGCCAATGGCTTACAGATCTCTCCTGTTCCTCTGCAGCAATACCCTGGAAATCTTAAATTTATTTAAGCCAATTCCACAGCTCCCTTGTACAGTAACTGGCAATGCTGCTGGGGCAAAATTGACAAATAACTTGCTCTGAGAATTTCCAGTTCTCTTCTGCTGCTGCTGCTATTTCCTGTTGGACTGAGATCTACAATCACTTGCACATGTGAGTAACAAGCATCTTGCATATATTTATTCTCTCTTGGAAGCGTTTGCACCTTGAGGTTTCTGGAGTAACTGTGTCTCAGACAGGATTTTCGTTCTCTTTTGCAGTGAAACGCTTAATTGTGGACCTGAATCCAGGCCTTACAGTAGAAACAATATCTATATAAAGGAAATGCTGAGATGAGTAATAAAGAGCAATCTTCTTGTGAGTAAATAAAAATTACAAAAGGAAACAATAATCAATACATTTTACAGTTCAAGAGTTCAGCACATGCTGTTTCAGTGCAGTACAATGGATGGGCAGCCTTTGTGGATTATGAATTCCCACATTTATGTGGAAACAGAAGTAAATAACTGAAACAAGAGTCATGTTGCAAGAATGTAAAACCAAGCTGGACTTAATGGTGTGCTATATTTAAAAGAGTGATGTGGTCCAAGGAGTATTCACTTTATCTTTTCCTTCAAGCTTGGCTGCCTGCAACCTGCCAGGACCAGCTAATTCAAAAGAAACCATTTTTCTCTATTTCAATTGCCAATAAAATACAATATGCATTGCACTTTGTTGCCCTGAATCCCAGAGCCTGATGCTACCAAATATCAGTGTATTATAGATGTAAATAAAGGTCTCTTCTCCTTTGAGCTGGGAGAGCCATTGCTTGGACCAGGTATAGAGGAAGGGCAGGGCGATGTGGTGATGCCCTACACTCTTGCCATGATTTTGGGGAGGGAAAAGACAGCTGAAAGCTTCTTGCCATCTCCTGAGACCTTTTAGCTTGATGAGTCAGGTGCAGAAACACCATCAAAAACCTAGTCTTTGATCAGCTATTCAGAGTCAGATTTTCTGCATCACCTCTCCTCCTTCCCTGATGTGCTTCTCCCTCTTCCCCTGCTCCTCATGCTGCTGCAATTATCAGTCAGGGACTGATCTCCAGCTTTGGTTCCTTTCATCTCTCCACAAGTGCAGAAGAAGGGATTAAATGGGGCCAGCAGTGATCCCTCTAAACAAGAATGATCTTCCAGAGCGTTGGAAGTGATATAATTGGCTCCCTGTCTTGCTGCCATGAGCACTCTTGGGCAGGCAATACATGAAGGGTCCACTCATCTCCAGGAGGAAAGCAGGGCTGGATGGACCTGATTTCACCTGGAACTAGAGGGGTGCAGGTGCTGTTGTCCCCTGAGTCTTCACCGTGATGAGGAGCCAACATTCAACAGTGTTTTAGTCTGGAAAGGCTGGCCAGTAAGCCTGGCTTTTGTGTAACTATAAATCTCATTAGCACAGGGTTCCAGGCACCTTGCACGAGAAAAGATGAAATCCTGGCTTGGTCAAAATGTTCCTGTTCTCAGGGGTGGGTCCATTCTGCTCTAGGTGATGGTCTCATTCCAAACTGAGGAGTTTTATGCATAATGTGGATTTTGATTTGATGATACATGTGCCATTTTCCAGGTTAGCGCTTGTTTTATCCAAGAAACGCTGTACCTTCTCATGCATTAATGGTCTGGGCTTGTACATCATGTCTATGTGATAATGCAACCCAGGACATTATATATGAAAAAAATTCTGACATAGATGTACTTTCTAAAACCTATATTAAAAAAGCTGTAATTTAGAAAAGTAGTTCTTGCAATGTCACGTTAAGAACGAACAATTTTGAATAAAGAAAAAACACAAAAAGGATAAATTTTGAGTGCTTGGCTTTGTCAGACAAATACCATTCCCATAATCTTCATCAAAATCAATCTTATAGAGATAGTAACAGTTGTGCCCTCGTTCTAATCTAGCAGAGCCATTTTGTTAATTTGCCTGTAGTTTGCGAGGTGCACGGAAAATACATTTTATGAGCAGGTGCTCGCTTACTTTATATAGGAAGTATTAAATTTGATACCACTTTCCTTTAATAAGAGCAGATAATGGCACAAAATCTGAATCTATTATCACAAGGAAGAAAGTAACAAGGACAGAAAATGAAACAAATGTAATTTTTTCTTATTACAACACTCACATTTCAAACTTGTGGAGTGTCTGTGCTTTACTTTGTAATAACTACCGTGACTGCATAATACTGGGAGAGATATTGTTTAAAAAAACCCACTGATAGCCTATTCAGGGCTGTGTCTTTGTGTTCTCATGGCAGCCCATCTCTTTAAGTAGGTTGAGTTGAACAACTACCCAGCAGGTGAAAAAAATATTCCACTACCAGCATATTGCAATCTTCCTTTAAATGGTTACCAAATAATCCTATGGAGTGGTGAGACAGGAATGTGTTTCTACCTGCTGGCAGATATCTTTACAAAGTGTGAGGTACCAGCATTGTGTGGGTACAGAAGGATGCTTTGCCATAAAACTCTGTGCATTTCCTCTGGTTCCCCCTCTCCCCCAGCAGCTGTAACTTGCTATGAAAATCAGCCAGCAGAACTAACACAAATGACATAGTAAACATGCAGGCAATGATTTTTTTTTTCCAGTGCATACAATATTAGCCATTAGCCTGCAAGCAATGCTGTTGCATTCGTATTTAGGGTAATTTTCACACCAATATGGTGTATGCAAGCTAGATTTCTCACCAGAGTAAAAGTGTTTCAATGGCTGAGTTTAGGCAAGAAGAGAACTCTGATATTTATC
Source organism: Xenops minutus (assembly GCA_035221455.1). NCBI lineage: Eukaryota > Metazoa > Chordata > Aves > Passeriformes > Furnariidae > Xenops > Xenops minutus. The sequence continues at coordinate 31,383,791 of JAWWEE010000159.1, forward strand.
AGCAGATTCTGCTCTTGGGAGTGACATAAACTTGTGATCTATGTTTTTTTAGTGGGAAAATAGCAAAGCTCCTTCATCTGAAGTCAATGAAACCTACGTGAATATAAAAATTAAATATATGTACAAGATGTTGCTGAGGTGATCCCAGATTCTGTCTGTTGTATCCAGACAAATCCTCTGCAGCCACTCATGCCTGCTGGAAGCTGGACTCCAAGTCCTGGTGTCCTGACCCTACTCTTACAGCTGCTGGTTAGGCTGGGCTTCTGACATCACTCCTACCTGGGCCTGACTACAGCCCTTGGCTTTGCCAAAAATATTCATCTCCCTGCCCTGACTTTCACATCCACAAAGCCTTCAATTTCCACTCTCTGCAGGTTACCAAAGGGAAGCTGGATGCTCTGAAACTGTAGGAACCTTGATCCATTTAGCCACCTATCCAGACACTCAAACCCCAGCTCTTTCCATACCTGAAAAGAACCAAATCAATTAAGAAATATGGGCAACAGTGGAGGAAAAAAAATTAAAAAATTAGTGCCTTTTCTGAGATTTCCAACATAAATTTTTACCTATTAGGGAATTTGGTTTGACTGAGTTATTAGCTCCCCAAAACCCCAGCATTCCTAATGGAAATTATATGGCTGTGTGAGTGACATAGCTATAATGAACTCTGCTTTGAGATGCCTTTCACTAATATTTTAAGGAATTTTTATTTAAAATAATTGTATTAGTTTATGAAAATTACTCTCTTCCTCAAGTTGTTTCATCCAGAAAATATTCAAAATGCATTCTTTTTTTCCATTTTCTCTCTTTTGCTTTCTAATTCCCATCTGCACAGCAGGTCTCCTTCTTCCCTTCATTTCTTCCATTGCTAGATGCCCAGAGTTTCTCCCCAGGCTTTTAATCATGAAGGTTTTCCCTCTTTCTTTTGTGTCTTCTCGAGTTTTGGAAGCTCTGTGGGGCAAACCCCATATTTCTGCTCTCTGTATCACTCTGCCCTGCTCAAGAACCTCAGCCTGGTTTTGCACAACCACCCTGGGGTCTGCACTGGCAGCCTGGGGATTTCTGGGCAGACAGAATACCTTGGGTTTGCTCACAAAGCTTGGAGAACCTTTACCCATGACATGTCTTGCCTTCCCAGTTTATTTTGGTGCAGTTTATGGCATGCCTACAAGGTGGCTTTGTCCAGAATGCCCTCAAACCCTAGAAACAAACTCTTCTTCAGCTCTTCTTGGCAAGGTCTAAGGCTCATATGGCCCGTTGGACAAATAGATCTGCTAAAAATTACTGGCTATTTCTTACCTTCCATTCCTTTTAGCTTGCTGTTTGCCATTTTTACTAATTCAAAAATAACTGGAACTCAAAAAATGCCTTTGCTGTTTCTCCTATAAGCAAGCCCACATTGATCATCCTTGGTGCAGATGAAACAAGAAGATTTTCTATGAGAAACGATAATTTGTTTTGGAAGGAGAGGCTCATGCAGCCAGAGCCCTCAGAAAACTCTGCATTCGACTTTTCAGTATATCACTAAAATGGTGCTAAAACAACATCACACTGCTGACATGTAGGTGGGCAAGTGAAATGGTCACAGGCACATCATAAATTGTACCAGTGTATAATAAATCTATTTCTCATATACCTACAACCTGTATAACTTCTCATCCAGATAATACTTCAGTATATGATAATTTATTGAGGGGCTACATTTCTGATACATGGAACTATTTGTACACAAGAATAAGCCCGACGTGAATAATTCAGCCGACCGCTATGAGCTGAGAGAAAGCAGAGTCTGCAAAACAAATGAGACCCCATACAGATGCTTCTATTGACTTATACTTGAATTCATTTCATCTTTATTTTATTTCAACTCTCCCTTAGATTTTTTTTTTGTGTGTGTGTGCAATCCTCTGTCCAGAATATGACATGGGTAACTTCTGAGCAGGCTCATCATTTGAATAATCAGCAATTTAGTGACATGTCTAGTTCTGTTTAATGACTGAATCTGTAAAAGTATGACCTCAAGCACTGGTTAACTTTAAAATAGCTGTGCCCACTGCATGACATAGCCAACAGGAAGCCATTAGAGCTCCAGCAATTACCATTTACATCCATCGACGAAGTCCCTATTTTATTTTAATCTGCTTAAGTACATTTTCTGCACGAGGTTAAAATATAAATCCCTTCTCCTGAACAAGACTGGTTTTCTGGCTGACTTGAGAGCACAATTTACAACTGATTTAATTTGTTCTTCACAAACATTCCTAATGACATTACCCTGGTGCATATACTGACTGCCTCCTCTTATTCCATTAACTCCCAAATCGGGTTTAAAGACCATATTGATGCTAGATGTTATTATGGGTGATTATCAAAACAACAGACAATGGGGCAAAGTGTTTACTAACTGGTTTATATATAATTTCTGTAATAACTACAACAGATGGTAATGCTACAAACAATAAATCAAGCTTTTCACTGCTGAAATAAATTGGCAGCCTGCAGTACAGAAATGCTGTATGTAACTATATACAGATGCTTCAGTCATCAACTGTATTGTTCATCTTATTAGAAAATGGGTCTGTTACTGCTATTACAGGAAATCTTTCCATTTGCAATTACAAATGTATATTTTCAATTAAAATTGGTTTTAACTGCCAAACTGGTTTAAGCATACTTTAACCTTTAATTACAAATAGAGTTACCACGTACTGCCAAACTGGTTTGAGGCATTTGTTTGTGTCCGTGGAAGTTCCACCTCAAATTGGGTTTCCTCTCCACAAATATATTTCTGCCCTTCAAGAATCCTCTGGCCAAAAGGCACTGGCAGTAACTTTAGGAGTTAATTCAATAGTAGCTGCGTTAAAGGATCCCTTTATCTGACAGTGCTTAAAACAGCATCAAACCTGCAATTAATTCCATTCACTCGTTCGTAGTAATTTATCAAAACATGTTTCTTCCTGCACTGCCTCCTTCCCAGCTCCTTTTTTGGGGAGCTGATTCCATGTTTCCATGGATGTGTCACCATCTCCTGGTGTCTCAGAGCTCCTGGGCTGCAGGGAGATCCCAAAGCTGCTCTATCAGTGCCCTTAGGATACAAGAGTAAGACTTCAAGTTGGGACCAAACAATGGCAAACTTCAGGGATCTGCCATGGTCTGATATGAACCACAGGAATTTTGGCCCCCTGAAGAGTGAAAATTTTATTACAAAAGAGAATTTTATTACAAGAATTGGTAGGATTTTTAGTGTCTTTCCCCGTTTTATAGCTCCTTTGAATTGAGCTTTGCATACAGGTAGGGCTGTGAAAAGAAGATGGAAACAGCGAACACGTCATGTTTTCATGAGCAAGGTGAACTGATTGAGACTTGTATCCTCCAGGTGCCTAATTAACACTGATTTTTAATTTGACTTGAACACCATCCACGGCTGAGAGGGGGATTTAAAACACTCTGAGCACCTACCTACAAATTAAGGGATTTATTTCTCTTGATAAGAGTGGGTGTTGTCCCATATTTATCATTCAAAGCCTCCTGGTTTACATTGTGCTCCCTGAAGTGTCTTTGTGCCATGATACCCAAACATCCCAGATTTACATACTTAGTGCCCTCATGCTCTACAAAATCCACTAATAAGTTGGGGCCTGAGGGTTATAGAAATGGGATGCACCTCAAAGAAACCTGAGGTCTCATGTCACAGAGAGATAAAAAGGGAAAAACACCCTGAAAGCACATATATATTGAGCAGTGTGTGAGAGACAGGGCACTCAACAAGACACAGTCAAATAGTTGTCAGAATATTCAAAATGAATCTAGATTCAGGGATAATCTGTGAACTAAAACATGTTTATTTTTCCCCAGATAACCACATAATAATTTCAAGGAGTGAATTAATCCACGAATGTCATGATTGTTTTATGAGCAATTTAATAACAAGAAGATAATTGACATTTGAATTAACTTTCCAGGAGTAGTGAGAATAATATATTAGCTTTTTTACATAATTTTTGGCCTACCTATGATCTCACTGCTATTAGTTGTGCTGGCCTCAAGAGACACCTGCATAAAAGTGGTAAAAATGCCACTTCACTGGTTGATCTCTTTGTAAGTATGAAGAAATGGTTTTATTCCTAATTCTGATAGATGAGAGAGAACTGAAATGAGCTGCCCCAGCTCTGATTTGGTTGCTGATAGATAGAGAGTCCATGAAATTAAATGTGAATGCCTGGAAAGAAAGGTTTTTTGATCCTTTCAGCTTTGAAGGTTGCTTCAGCAGGGGCCCAAATGCATGTCCTATGAACAGTGCCACTCTTAGACTGCCAGGACTGGACATGATGGTCCCTTTATCACCATCTGCAATGGTGGGAAAACAGCACAGGGCATGGTTTGTCTTCTACCTGTGGAGCAGTTTGCTCACACAAGTCTTGGGAGGGTCACCAAGAGCCAGCTTGGAAGGCAATGCAAAGCTGGATGTGTCCTTTTGGTGTCCCTGCCACAAGTTCAGAAGCCACGAGTGTTTTTCCTGGCTTCATTTCTTGCCTCTTTGCTAAGAAAATCCCTTCCTGTGTCCTGGATGTTGGCTGTTGGAGGTTGCTGCTGTGTGAAGAGGTTTTTCTGTGCGACAGCACAAAGTTACCTGCAGGATAATTCCCACTGGAGAGCACAGAATCATAGAATCATACCAGAGGATCACAAAATACCTGGGGTTGGAAGGGACCTTAAAGATCATTTCATTCCACCCCCTGCCATGGGCAGGGACACCTTCCACTAGCCCAGGTTGCTCCAAGCCTTGTCCAATCTGACATTGAACATTTCCAGGGATGGGGCAGCCCCAGTTTCTCTGAGAAACCCCTTCCAGTGTCTCCCCACCCTCTGAGCATCAAAGATGTTGTGCAAACCCCTTTCCCTTCCATTGGTTTTGTGCTGTACCCACCCGAGTGATGCAAATTATATCTGCTGTGTATAATAAAGATTAAAAACTGCATTCCCAGCATTATAAAGTTCCTTAATTAGAATCCCGCAAAGGATTAGCAATCTGATTATTTGCTAATTGCCTTTCCATATTTTTCCAGGGCCTCACAAAGCATTGGGGATACTAAAGAGCAAACAGTGCTTTAAGGCCACAGTACAATGTGACAACAGTGATAGATATGCTAATTTCTTCATTCACTCCACTTCACTTCTTTTATTCTTTCCAATTAAAGCAAATGCTACTGAAACTGTAATTAAGCTAGTGCCGTAGCCCTGATTGCCTGCTGTTTTAATGAAGCCCTATTGATTTTTCTTTTATTTCTAATGGCCACACATTGCGTTCAATGGTCAAACACGTGGATGGTACAATGCACGGCCAAACTTCATTTTTGTTCTCTAAAAGGGTGGCCTTATCAGAAAGAATATCAAAAGAGCTATTTGTGTGAGGTGTCTACAGTTTCCCCTCCGTCTGCCTGAAGAGAAGCACTCGGAGCAAACATATTACCATTAAAAAGACACGAGTTACATTTTGTGGGGGCTAAAAGCTGCTATTGATCTCCTGTAGTAGCCATAAGTTGCACACAGCTTTGGCATATTCATGAATCTCAGCATATTTTTAAGTTTTACTATTTTTTATTAAAAAAAAAAAATAAAATCTATCTGGAAGAGATTGTGAGGAACATCATATTCTCTCCAAAAGATATTATAAATCACAACAGCAATTTAAGATATAACAGGCCACGAGTACTTTCTGATTTTTTTGATAATTTTATGGAAGAATTAATTTTCACTGGTACATCTCACTGAATTATTTTCTAGTTTGTCGGGAAGCAGTGAAAAAACAAGGAAAAGAAAAACTCTCTGCAAATCCCATAAAACACCTGATATAATTTTAAATTTATTGGATTATTAGATATTTAAACTGAGTATAGCTTTTTTGGGGCTTCATATTTTTACTTAGGAGCCCGTGTGTACAAATCTGTGCATTGGAAGAAGACTCCAAATCTTACTTCAAATGGATTTATCCAACCTCTCAAAACACACCACAGCAGAAGCTCACTGCCTGCACTAGGCACATCCAGGGGAATACTGAAGATTTTAATTCACAAAACATGAATAGATGTGACCCTCTCTCAGTTTTGATTGGGGAAAACAAATGATAATAAGGAAAAAAAGGAAACGTGGTTTCCTACCATTCCTTATCTGAAAATACTTCTCTTGAAACTGCTCCAGAAGACAAAGTGTAATCACATCCAGGATACACAAAGTCAGCACTCAGCTCAGCAAATGCACAAAGCACACATGAGCTGAGGCCCTGATCCATCCTGTGTCTGCTGAAAGGCAAGGGTGGGTTTTTCCCCTTTCATTTGTCCAACTTTACACAAATATTCACATTTTTTCCTGGACTGAGGCCACAATTTTCTGGTCGTACAAAGTTCCTTACAATCCCTTAATCAGGGTGTCTGAATCACAAATGGTGTGTTGGAGTGTTGTTGATCTGGGGGGAAACATCACAATAAATAAGAAGCTGGGAGAGAACTTGCTTCCCATACAGAATGTGACAGCACATGGTTTGAGCCAGTTAAATCCCTCCTCAGGGCATAGGTTCGTTTTGCTCTTGTTCTCAAGGAATTTCATGACTCATTATGAAAAAAAGTACTTATCCAGTGTCTTAGGTCCTCATCCTGCAGTCTGACCTGCCTGAGAACATCCTCAGGCTGGCCAAGAACCACAGTGAAAACCTCCTTGGTGCTTCCTTCATGGACCAGCTTGTGAGATCATGAAAAAGTGACATCAGCCCTGAAGCTGCTAAATCTGATCTCAGGAATTGGCCAGGCTGGACTTGAGGAGGCTTTAATGCTTCCTTTGCTCCTCCTTAGCATGAGGGATGGATCAGGAGGGGCTTGGTGGGAAAGGGACTATTTGTTTCATATGTACCATGTCTGTGGGCTCAGGTCAGCCTTGGAAACCTGTGTCAGAATAATAGAATTAGTAAATTTGGAAACGGCCTTCAAGTTTATCAGGTCCAGCCTTCAATCGAATATCACCATGCCCATTAACCCAACCCTATAATGTACTGATTATTTCATTGGGAAACTGACCATAAACCCCTATATTAATATAGAGGAATGACACTGTAAATGCTGTATGAGCCTGATTTGTTTGAGGGGAAAAAATACGAATGGTTAAAAGCAACCTCTATAGGGTTTAGTATCAAGAAACAGGTTTGGGGTGAGCTCCTGCATCCTTTCTCCTTGCTTGCTGCCCAGCCCAACTGAATTCCCTTTAGTTTACAACAGCAGATCTCCCTTGCAAGGTGCACATCAATATGGGGCTGATCTACCCACAAAGTCATTGTAGCCACACATCCTGTTCCAGGTCCTGCCATTTCTTACTAATATCCTATGTAAATCCACTCTTCTTCAGCTTAAGGACATTGAAGGTCTTCTTGACACACGCCCAAACCAGCAGAAAGGGTTGGAGCAGTGTGAGGAAAGGCTTTGATGGCACAGGTGGAAATCAGCCACAACACACTCAGCACAAATGCAGCATTTTTGTAATAATTTCCAGTCCACCCAGCTGTGGTTTCACTGTTTGCACCCAGGGCAGCCACAGAGACACCAGAAGTTGTCCTTGCTGGTCTGTCTTGGCTTGCACATTACACAAGAAATCTTTCCTTCAGTGCTGAGTTCACTTCTAAGAATAAGAAAAAATATGCAGATTAAAAGGTGATTATATGTTTTTATGGATAGGGTTGCATTCCAAATTTTAGCCTCATCTTGCTCAGCTTCTTGCCATAGCCACGATTCCAGCACAATTTTAGGTAAAACCCCTGAAGATGTGTACCAGGAAAATGTGTTTTCCACACATTAGCCAAGAATTCTTGCCTCCCTCATTTCCCAGCCTTGCCTTGCTATGGCTCTGAATCACCTTCTGTTTGTGACCACTGAATGTTAAACACACTTTTATTTTACCTGCAGGCACTAAATTTTTCAAAAGCCTCACATTGCTATTAGCCTGCCAGCAAACCAGGAACATCAGCTCTTTTTAATTAGATTTTCTAACTGTGATGTTCATTCAACAAGGGATAAATTCCCTTTAGTGGGAGTTGCAGAGTACACTTGGACTTGTTAGCTCTGGAGAAGTGAAAATCATAAATAAAATCTGTCAGGGAAGAGGGAACAGTAGGAATAGTGGAAAATAAGACACCATCCTGTCACTACTCAGCCCTGTCAACTGCTACGCTAATCAGGATAGAATTAAAAACACATTTTCTCCCAAGATGTTTCACAGCCAAACTGGTTAAATACATATTTTAACAAAATTGAAAGCATATTATACGGAGATTTGTGGTTTCCAGCTCTGTGAGTGAGTGCTGAAAGTGTGATGAAATAACAAAATTGCAGCCTAATAATCTATAGAATAATATTGTCAACTAATGGATTATAATAAAATAAAAGCTATTATTAGGGTAAAACATTATAACAAAAAAAAAAATCCAACTTTTATTTGTAGCACCTCCCCCTTAATGGTTTCAAGCATTTTGAAAGGTAATTTAAACAAGTACATTGTGTCCTTATTGAAACTGTTTCATCTCGCTAGCTGCTGAAAATGGCTTTAACCATCTCTCTGAACAAAAGCTCGCTAATAAGACAACAAAAAGCCTACAAAAGCACTGGCTCAGCATCACTGCAGAAAGGCAACTAAAGGCAGCCTGCAAATGGTCTGTTTCTTTTTTTCTTGCATGTAATTAGATGAATTAAAAGGACAAAGTAGTTAATGTCACTGTTGTCCGAGGCCCCCGGTTCTTTTCATTCCGCCCGCTCTAGACAAGAGCCTGTGGTTCTCGCTCCAGCAATGTGGTGAAGAATGTTGGCAATAAGTAAAATTAACAAGCTTAATCTGTGAAGAATCTGGTCTGAGTCATAGATGAAATGTATCTCTAGCAACGAAAGGCTAGTAATTCCTGGTCTCCTTTTATATGCCTAATAAAACTTACAATAAATTAACTGCATTTTAGTTTGCAGCGCTGGCTCTATTAATCAGGGCTGAGACGTGTAGTCAAGTTACAATAGAAAGAACTCAACTGGGTGCATTTCAGTTATGCAATTAGGGCCCATTGGCCCGGCTCTAATTAGGCCAGGGATGTTGATATTTCAAGTACTGTTTTATCATTAGGTTTCATTTCCTTGGAACATCCTCAATGGTCAAGGAGTGAGAAGGGTGGAGGATATTATAAGCACGGGTCATCAGAAAGCCATTACTGGGAGTTAGGAAGGGAAGGGCTGACATTAATACCTCGCCTTTTGAAATGCTGAGCTGTCTCTGGGAGACTCGGAGCCCCTCCATCTCACTGAGGAATTGGTGGCACTGGGAGCAGCAGGAGCAGGCTCCTGAGAAAGGACACCCCTTGGGGTTGGTATTAGGGTTCTTAGCTGTGGGATTGACATGCCCTGACAGCAGGTACTGCAGAGAGGGGTGACCCTAACACAGAGGTGTTCATTTCTTTCCCTCTGCAAGCTGCTGGGGAGAAACCCAAAAAGAACCATCCATTTCTGGCCAGTAATGGAGAGAAGGTCCTGGATCTTGGGTCAAACTCTTCAGGGTAATTCTGGTGATGTTGCTTGGCCATCCCCACTCTGCTTCCTCCAGGCTTGCTCTCAATCATTGGCTCCACCACGTTGGCTGAGGATGGTATTCACCTCCCACCAGCACCCACAGACTGTGAACATGAGGTTTCCTCTGGCACACACGTAGTTGTGGTCCCTGCCTGGATAAATCCAAACAGAGAAGGTCAGATGAAAACAGAAGGGGAAAAGAAAAAAAGATGATCCACCGGTCCTCAGTTGGGCTTTTCTCGCCAAACCTCACCTTAATTCTGTAACTTCAAACAATACTCTGCCTGTTTGTAAAATATGACTTTGTTTCATTATGAAAAAAGAAATTACATAATTAAATTCATTATATCCAATTACTATATGATTCATCTGGCGGCTTAATGAAGCTTCACATGATACTAACAAGATAAAGCAAAAGAATAACATTTTATGAGACTGCAGGCATTCTGTGTACAGCAGAGTAAGTAGTTTATGAGCTCTGTACAGTGCATTTCCTAATAGTATGCATTGTCCTAGCTCAAGTAGGGAAGTTATGGCTTGGTCCTGTGACATCTCACCCACCTTGCTCTGAAAATTTACTAAAACAAAAGGCTCAGCTTTATTTTTTTATTTTCTTTTCCATCCAGTCCTAGTCCTCTTGTCTGGGTGTTGCCAAATTTTGTCCAGGAGGAGTACAGGATGCAAGAAACAATCTTAATAGGATCATAATAAAAAAATATCTATGTCGCTCCGTGGCTGTCACAAGGCAACACATTTTGGATGTAAAAGGGCTGGTTTGGTTTTGAACCAGTGACCCAGAGGTGAATTACCTCAGTGTCTCCGTTGATAGGTATATAAATATTTTAAATACGATTTTGCAGAAGTGTAAAACTGCCTTTTCTTTCAAAGTACATTATCAGCCTAAAGAAGTCTATCAACTCTGTCCTCCCAATAATTTATGATCTAATAAAAGGCTTCTGTCTTTGGAAAAACTGACAAAACCCCATAGTTTTATCTTTTGGGAACGAGATCCGTCAATATAGTGAAGCCTTGTCTTTCAAATGTGTGTTTAAAACTATTTGAAACGTTTCACAATTTTGAAATTAGTCAATAACACAGGAAAGGGACAAATTAAAGACATTCAGTCTCCTTTTTCTTCCATGTATGAGTGCCCTTCAGCTTTTCTCATTACCTTTTAGTATTTCTGGACAACTATTGATATTCAATGGGAATGTAAATGGGCTTGAAAATCATAAATTGTAAAAAATAGGTCTTGGAGACATCAGAAAAGTTTGAGAAAAATGACATTTGCCTGCATGGCAGAACAACAGGAGTGCTGTCACTTTGTTATTGAAGGCGAAGGCTGACATCTCTTAAACTGGAGGCTTTGGCTAGTTGAGGTTTCCAATTTCAGCCTTCCCAGCTAAGCAAACCTTGAAAACTCAGAAAAAAAAGAAAGGGAACAGCGAGTTCCAGCATAATTAAGAGCCCCAGCTTTATCACTACTGGCAATTTATTCCAGGGAGCAGTCGGTGTTGTGCTTGCTAGTTACTTTTGGAAAGCAATATGCTGAAAGCTGTCAATGAGGGATTTAAAAATCTTTCCTCTAAATCAAAATTTATCAGCCCCTGACATAAAAACTGAAATATTTCCTGTGGCTATGCCTTCATCATCTCCTAATTTCTTTAATTAATGTGAGAAAACCCATATCTGCCTCTGGGCAAGGTTAGTTTTGGTCATTTGTCTTACCTTCTCTAAGTAGGAATTGCTCAGAAGGGAAGGCACACATCGTGGAGAGGGCTGCAAGTACAGAAGAAAGGATTGAAATAGAACATGGTAATGGGCAGCTGAAAACACCCTCAGCTGTGTGTTACCTGCTCCAACCTGAGACTTCAGCATTACCCACTCAGAATGTGAACAAAAAACCCAAATCTCCTCTTCCAGAAGTGCTGATGGTGAGTAAACCTGTCCTTGTTCCCCTTGGATCTGAAGTGGGAGCAAAGGGCACCTCTGCCAAATTCAGAGCCGAGCTCCTGGAGAGCCTCTACTGCTCCAGCAGACTGCAAAAGGAAGGTGTTCACACAAAATGTGGCCTTGCTATGATGTTTTACCTCCCTACTTGGTCAGGTCCAACTGGGGGGACTCCGGGTGGATTTAAGATGTCAGGAAACATTCTTGGACCCTAAGATCAAGTGATACAGTATGGTACAGGTGAAGCCAGCAGCAACAAAAACAGAGGGTTTCCATCCCTGACATGAATTTATTGGGATGGGTAGATCATGGAGTGAGCCCATGTCACAGCTCATGTCCCTCAAATTACAGTGTGTGCCACGCTCTTCCTCTGCTCCATGGGCATTGTGCCATCATGCCTGTTGGGAGCTGAAAGAGCCTCGTGCCCTGCCCCTGCAGTTCCACTGAGCAGGGTCAGCTGGCCCCGGGACCAAACCCTGCCCCATCTGAAGATTTCTGCAACATCCTTTTTCCTCCTGCAATGCTGGATCAGGTTGACCCTGTGTTTGTCCTACATATGAAGCAATCCTGTTTGTGTGTGTGGAATGATGCCATTTGGAGGTATTTCGGCTTTTCCTCATGCTGGGTGATGGATGTGAAGTGGAAGTCCCCTCTAAGGGGATCTGTGCATCCTGGCTTGCAGGTGACAGCTGGAGGGGACACCATGGGATGAAGTGTCTGTCCCACAGCCACCCTGTGCTGCCTTCTGGGGACATTCCTCTCCTCTGCCCTCTTTGGGCACGGCCGTCACTGCGTGAGGACTGGTTTGCTGAGGCCATGGCTCTCCCCAGCAATCAGCCAGAGGTCTCAGGCACTGAGATGGCTCTGCCTTCACAACTCTTTTCTGGTCACATCAGAGCAGTTTGCCACGTAAGGGATTATTATGACATTCCTACAAATCTGCTCCATCGTCCCCTCGAAGCCCCTGGAAGGAGCGAGGCTGTTCTGCCTTTGTCTGATGTTTGCCACAGCCAGGGAGCCTAGGCTGGTTAAAACACATGTGTGAAATGGATATCAGAGCTAGATCTGGTGACACACACAGCTGAGGGACAGAGCACAGGCTGGAGTGTCTATAGCCATTATAAACATATTATGCATCTCCATTCAAAATGAGATAACAATATAAATTGTGGAGCTCTTTAACCAGTTGCCATGAGTGACAGCCACGAATAGCTGCTGGGATATCTGGAGAGACTTGCCTCTGTATGTTTACAAGGAGCAATCAAAGGTGCTTCTTATTTCTGGGGTAGGAAAGTGAATCAAGGGAGCTATCAGATAACCAAGGTTCCTCCTCTCCTCCCAGAGCAGCTGCTGCCTACAACAGCCTCGTCATGTAATTGTAAAATGGGTATGGTAAACATGATGCATAATTAAGCAACAAAGTGCAGAGAACCTTTAGAAAATGCACTGAAGGCATAAATAGGGAGCAGGAGGAGATTTCTGCCAGCAGTGAATATCTTTATTAAAAGGTTGTAGTTTCTGGAATTATTGTTTAACCAAATTATCAATGCGAATGAAATCAGGCTTTGGGGAAACTTCTAATTCGTGCAATAGATCAGGTGTTGTTTAAATGCTGCTTATATAGAGTGGGAAAAAACAGCCCCATCACACTCTTTATCACTAGGAAAAGCCCTCGTTTTTTGGGACTGATCTCTGGTTTTCATGATTAAAAATATGAATAATTTAATGCAAAACTACTCAGAAATATGTCCCCTGCAGCTACCCATATTTGCTGTGTGTTTCTTTTTAGAAGATTTTGTTGCAGAGGAAGGGTCTGAAACAAACAGTTGATTTAGTACATCATCAGCTACAAATGTGCATTAAATCAAGTATTTTGAAGCACTAAATAGCATTATCATGTAGAAGCAGCTTGGAATCAGCACAGGTGGTAAAGAAACTGCATAGACATGGAGCTTGACATGGCAAAAAGTACATAGGAAATATGATAAGATGAACATAAGGAGTCTTCTGAAGAGAAGCCAACTCCTCCCAGTACGATTTCCCAAAATACTTTGATTCCTGCTGAAGAACCCTCAGTAAGTGCTTCTGGATTTGTTCAAATTGCCATCTAGGAGTTCATTTTTCTGGCTTCCCTTCATAAAAACATCCAGGGCCAAAGTACCTCTGCTGAAAAAAGCAGAGAGATTTATTCTTGGTTTCTTTAGCTACGTCATTATGTGGAAGAGCTGTGGAAAGGCTTATGGCTTCAAGGAGAAAAGTGAAGCTGGAAGACAAAAGGAGAGAGTGAGAAAAGAGTTGTACACAGAAATAACAAAAGCCTGTATTGTACATCACCTGAATGTCTGGATTTTGTATCGATCCAATTAAAAATTGGATTTATTTGTGATAAGGACAGGAACTATTTGACACTGGGATAGCTCCAATTATCAATAATTGCCCTTGCAGCAATTATTTGGAGAGGTTACTAATCAAAGATGATGCAAACAAAGATGGTGATGCTCCTCTTCTAGAAACAGGCTGGATCAACATGTTCCAAAGCACATGCCTGCCTGACTTTTGTTTTGTATCTTCTGGGATCATCTTGACATTCACCTGAGTCCTCAGAAAAAGTGAAATCTCCACAAAAATATGACAAAAGGGTCACCCTGTAGAAACAACTTAACAGAGAACAGAAATCCACTCTCTGCAGTGTAGGATGCTCCACTCATTCAGATTCACAAAAGGTGACTCAGACCATCTCCAGCCTATGTCTTTCTTCCATGAAAATACTTTACATTTCCATGATCTGTGCAGCACAGAAAGCTTTTAGTTGAGAATAAAGAAAAAGTTTTGTCACAGGGATGGGTTTATCTACAGCTCTCAGTCAGCCCCAACCTCAAATCACTTTAAAGTTTGCCAGATTCTGTGGTTTACTAGTTTCTCACAGTAATTTTGAAAAGGTTGCCAAGATGGTATATAATCAGGGTATTTGTCTTTTAAAGGCAGAGTTAATAGGTGCCCTTATTAGGCAGCTTTTGGCTTAAGAAGCTAAACTTCCCAAGAAATTCCTCTCCACCTTTAGATGGACGGCCAGATCTCTGAAATAGCTCCTTCCTCTTCTGTCCTTCATGCAGCAATGTAAAACAAGCCTCACAGTATGAAGAGCCAGTGCCTTAAAGAAAAGCAACAGAAGGAGTTTCATTTCTTCACATACTGCTGCCCTCCAATATGATACATAAGCCTCAGTGAGACTAAAACACAGTTATGGGGGGAAAGAAATGACTGCAACGTTGGAAGATGTCCCAGAGGGGATTCCCACACCAAAGAGGATTTATTTCTCCTGTAGTGACTGCTACCACAGCACCAATTTTACAGCTCCATGATAGTTTCCCCATTGAACTCCTCATATTCTGCAATTATAGGAAGTAATTGAGCAAAAACTAGACTGGTGGTCTTTATTTAAGGAAGCAAGAGGAATACCAGGGGAAAAAAGCAGAGCTCACATGGAAAAGGGCTGGCAGGAGAGTGGGGGGATTTGCTTGGGCATTGACAAAGACAGACATTGCTTTGCCCTTTGCCATCTGGAGTGTTTCTGAGCAGGAATCCTCCAGTGTTGGTAAATCCAATGGTATGTTCTAAAGCTCAATAAGAAAATAACCCTGAAACAACTGCAATTATTCATTAAGAAAGCTCCTTGTTCAAGGTGGAAAAATGCAGGTTATTTCAAAGGGTAAAGTTGCATGGCTTAAAAACCCTCAGACCTGATTTAGAAAACAGCTGGAGCTCTGGCAGCCTTGGGGCTGTGCCCACTGCCCTGGGGAGCCTGGTCAGTGCCCACACCCTCTGGGGGAAGGACCTCTTTCTAATATCCCACCTAACCCTGCCCTGACATAACCTCAGGCCATGCCTTTGGGTCCTGTCACTGGTCAACTTCCAGGAAAACTCTGGGAATCTGTTCAGGATGTGTCCAAAAAATATAGGGATACTCTGTAATGAGTTTGGTCCACGTGCAATGGGGTCCTTGAAGTGGCAGTGGAAGGGGCAGGACGATGGAAAACACATCTGTCCAGCAACAGAGCTCAGCTTTTCCTGTGAGGGGAGTCAGCCACATGGGAACAGGTATTTCATGCTTCACTGAGGATAATCGGATTTTCAGACACTTGTTGATGCTGAGCTCCCGCTGGAATCAGCCCACAGCCCTTTGTACCACACGAGGATGAGCCTCTTGGGGACCTTACAGGATACCCAGTATCTTGTAAAATCAGATTCGAGCGCCACATGATATTATCTGTGAAAATTCACCCTCGAAATCAGCAAATAGGTTATTATGTGGCTGCCAGGATTCAATAGTTCACAAGGTGATTTTTTTTTCTCACAGTTCTTGAAACTTCTCATGCATTTCCACTTACTGTCTTTTATCATTTTGAAATTGAAATGATTGTGCTTTGAGCAAGCATTCACCTCAGCAAAAGGGAACAATCTTTATGATATTCAGAGTCCTGAAATATGGGGAGGAATAGTTCAGGTGGTAATAAATTTTACTGCCATGTAACACCATATACATAGAGAACACAGATTTGCCAGTGAAAAAATTTTAAAGTAAGGACCAATTAATTTTCATAGAAAGAATATTTTCCATATAAAATAACCTTTCATCGACTTTACAGTTCATTGAATTTTACTGGATCTAATTTATATTTGGAAAGTAAAATTAGATTTTCCTTTAATATGAAAAAAGAAATTATATTGAAAACATAGCACATTAAAATATTCTTTCTGTGAATGTAATCATGCGATGGAAATGAAAAGAGCCAACATCCTTCAATCTACAGAATTATGTGGGATCTGTTTAGTAGTTAAATAAAATTCTGTTGAGGAAAGGAGTAAATAAAAAATGGTTTGTTCAGTGTGTGAGTGACATCTGTCAGGCTTCACTTATGAAGAATTGTAAGGCTAATTGCAAGGAGCATCCCCAAACATATCGTGACAGTGATATTCCTGCTGGCTGCATTATGTGTTGAAATGCAGAGTTTTGGTGCTGCTGGCTCTGTGTTGGAGCTGAGACCCCACTGGGGCATCTTGCTCTGGGCTTACCCCAAGGTAATCCCCAAGAGAGGAGTCCTCATGTGACTTATGGCTGCCATTCCACCACCCTGTCGACCTAATGCCTTAAACATGATGGACTCTTATCTGGGAGATAATTATCACGATCATCGGAAATATGCTTTAACTTTAGAAAGCATAAATCACTTTAATTTGACAGCTGCAAAAGAAAAAGTGTAATGAAGGTCAGTAGCCCAAACCGTAAAAGCTTGATCTGAATTTTAAAGCTGAGAAGTTAAAAAAAAAAGAATCAGTGTTCAAATATGGGAGAAAAACATGAAAGCAAACATTTCTTTTTCTTCTAGCATGGATGTGAAGGACTCAGATCCTCACTGAGCCAGCTGAAGTCAGACAGACTCAGGCTTCCAGCTCACATTGCTTACTGTGGATTTCAGCTCCAGCTTTAAATCTAATGGGGCTGTGATTTAAAGGGGCAAAGCCATGCAGAGCTCTGGAAATCTGTGTTTGAGTCCAACCTGCTGACACCATCAGAAATTTGGGGTTTGCTACCACTGAGGTCAAATACTTATTTTAAAACTCTCTGGTCCTTCTGTCTATGATTTTACCTGTCAGTAAATGGCTTTTTTGAGTTTTATGTATTCTTTACTCATATGCACAGCCATGGGTTTTTGCCAGTGAGACAACCTGGGGCAGGAACAGAAGCACAGATGGTAAAGAAACTTGTTTGCAATTAGGTATTTTTGTGTTCCTTAAACCACTGTGTGTTTTTAAAGGATAAATAAGAACAGGACACTGGAAAGTCACTTGCATATGGAAATGGAGGGCAACAGTCACTTGCTGAAGGATTGCTAGAGATAGTTTTGTTCTAGATGGAAAATGTCACTTATTTAAACTGACAGCATGTATATTTTGATTAAATATTAAAATTAAGTTAATGGCTGGGAGGGTGGGCAGGCCCTGGCACAGGTTGGGCAGAGAAGCTGTGGCTGCCCCTGGATCCCTGGAAGTGTCC
>JAWWEE010000159.1:31401479-31413581 GCA_035221455.1 Xenops minutus
GCACAGGGTGCCCAGAGAAGCTGTGGCTGCCCCATCCCTGGAAGTGTCCAAGGCCAGGTTGGACGGGGCTTGGAGCACCCTGTGCTGGTGGAAGGTGTCCCTGCCCATGGCAGGGAGTTGGAGCAAGATGGTCTTTAAGGTCCCTTAATCTATCTGTGATTCTTTGATTAACCCCAGCTTTTCTTAAGCTCCAACACATTTTTAAAATCCACTCCCATTATTGAAGAAGGACTGCCCAACCCACCAAATGCCCAGATACAAAGAGAGACACTGTGCCATAAATATTCACAGAAACAATTAAATTCTTCAATAAAGATTTGTGGTCTTATAAGCCTGAGGATCAACATTGTTTAAGCTAAAAAAAAATTAAAACAAAATGAAAACATCCCTCACAATGCATGGGAACACTTCCTGCATCCCAGGATAACAGAGCAGACCAAGGCTCCTGAGCCTTGGGAAAGAGATAAGCGAGGGATAACCATGTCTGAGCTGGAGCCCCTGGTGCCCAAAGAGGTTCCATGTCTCCTAGCTGATGTCACAAAGGGTGGGTAAGGCTGAATCTCCTCTTGTGTCTTGCTCTTCTCCACCCTTGAGCACTGCAGGTAGGAGGGTCCCACCAGGCAAAGACACCTCACCCATCCTAGTGCAGGCACAACCCTCCCCCAGAGCCCTCCCAGGGGGGGACCATTGTAAATCAGGCTGAGAAGGCACCCTCTGCTTTTATCAGCCTTACAGAGTGCCAGGCAAAATTTTGCCTGAGTTCCCTTTCTGGCCACGTATTTGCTGTTTGCCACCTCCTGGCTCACACTCCCTGCAAACTGCGGGTTTCCCCTCGCTTTTGTCAGCCACCAGCTCGACTGGCAGGGTTGAGCAGAGCAGTAAACACATGAGGTATTATTTACTTGTTCCTGTGCCAGCAGCACATAATTCAGGTTGGACAGACTGCAGCAATTATGATGCATTTTTCATTCACTCAAATGAATCAATCACTTGCTTCACTTGTGAACAAGAAGCACCAAAAAAAAAAAAATAATTAAAAAAAATCAAAAGCAAAAATTAAAAAAAATCAAATCCAAATACTTGGTTGTGGGGCAAACCCCAGAGAGGCAGTTTATTTTTTAAGGCCAACATTTACACGAAATTGTCTTATATAATTAACAGCCCCTGGTTAATAACCATTCTGCAAACAAATGTGTATCTACTGAAATGAACAGATGAATCATTATCATTTAGCACTTATAGGATAATAACAGGATGTAAAAACTATCAAAAAAGGGAATACTTGAAAATCTACCAGAAAGAGGCACCTCCAGAATAACAGGAATGTGAGAAATAGATAGAAATCTAAAAAATTTTAAACATACAAACCACACTTTGGTTTGTGCTTGAAATGAGTTTGGTGCTGTGTGCACAGACAGTAACCATGACTTGTGCCTAAAAAGTGGGGACAAATGAAAGAGATAAGAAAGACTAAAGTGGAAAAAAGATATTATTGTGGGATATTTGGTCTCCAAAGGTTTGTGTGACACAGTTACACACCACCTTCCCTTCAAAGCCCCCCAGACCCAAGTGGAGAGGAGAGGTTTTCTAAGCTGAGCACGGGTGGCTTGTCCAGCTTCACATAAGAAAACTGTGAGCAAACCCCATTCCTCCTGCATCCCATGTCCTTGGTGGCACTATAAGATCCCCCCCACCCGTTCTGGGAGGAAAGAAATGAGCCCCAACCCCGATAGAGCTAATTTCAGAAATAACTCTAATTTAGACATAAAGCCTCTGAAACTTAATGGGGCTGTATTATGAATATGATTGTCTGAAGTTAACGCTCTCTTTTTATTCATTTGTCTGGCAATTCATTTGTAAAAAGTAAGCAAACTGAAATGAGCAGGCAATCAGCTGCCCTGACACAGTATTTTACCCAAGGGTATTCTCCAGGAACGGAGGCAGACTATTTCAGCCATGCAATGTAATATTTATACCTCCATCATGAGAAGAACTCATGACCTTACTCCTAGATGTAATGAAAAGGTATATATTAAAAAAATAACCCTCTCTTTATAATGAAAGACGCTGCAATACCCCAAACTCTAATACAAGTGGACAGAGATATTTTGAAGTATTGCAGGATGTATTCCATTGGAGAAATTGTCATCAGCTGCTCTGTAGGTACCAATGAGCACCAAAGCAGCGTTTGGGGGAGTTTGCTTACATTTGGAGAGCTGTGCATTCAACTTTTCTAAGCACCTGTACTGAGAGAGATCAGCCTGACCTTTTTTCACACAGATCCTTGCTCTTTGTATAAAGTTAATTTGCGAGCAGACAAAAATAGTCATTGCTGAGAAGTGCCTCTTCTTTCTCAAACCCAACCAGGCTGCAGAAAAAAAACACCTCGTGGCTTCCCTGCCCTCTCCCAGTGACTAACCAGGAGCAACCAGAGAAATGGGGCAGGTCGTGGGCAGTCCAAGAGATGAAATAAAATCAGATATGACATTTTCCCTTGGCAAGGGCTTTTTGAGGGCTGCCTCTCTCACAGCTCTGGTGGAAGATGGGGTGAGATCCTTTCCAGGGTACTACAAACAGCAGGGGATTTTTCATTGTCCAGGGCAAGAAGGAATCATCTAAGGCTTTTCATTCATTGGAGCAGATTTTATGCCTTGTAAAAATGCCCTGCAGAAGATCCTCTCGTGTCTACACTGGTAATACAACTAACTGTTGCAAAATGCATTATTTTGTGGTCAGCCCCATTCAAATCCAATAGGGTTACTCCTGGCTGGTGTGATACTAGCTGGAAAGACAAGTTGGCCAGCTTGTGTCTGTAAAGGGTGTGAGAGGGGTGGGTAAGCCCTGAACAGGAGGCTCTGCTGGAATGAAAGAACAGCCCTTTGGAAATACCAAAAATACAGGCTCTAGGCACGAACCAGGAATGGGTTGTGGCTGTGCTCCCTCCTCCATCCCTGTGCACATCCCAGAGCCCCACCCAGGCCCACGGACACCTCTTTTAGGGTAATTCCAGGCCACAAGTAAAAGGCACACAACAAGATGAAAGACAGTCTGCACCAGTGTTTCTCCTTGCAGGAGTCACGACCACTGAAAAGAGAATATTGTTCCTGCAACAAAGGTGGACATTGTGAACCCAAGCAGATGATGATGAACATTGGCAACAGACTTCCTGTATCAGCAAGCAGGAAGGCTAAATTATACCAAGGAAAAATTAGGATTAAAAGAACCATGTGATTAATTTCCTATTTTACCTGGAATAAATAAACCTTTACCTCTGTAACTATTGTTCTAAGAGCTGGGCTCATATGCTGGTATCTGCTAAAGAGCTAACATATTTAGTTTTATTGTTTTGTCAAAATATTAAGAATATCAATACATCTCCATAATTCAGTGTTATACAAAGAAGCATTTTTGTGCCATATATAGCAAAGATTGTATTATACTTTTGAGATCATAGGTAATGATGACAAAGTGATCTGTGTTCAATTTCAGCATTAATGTCTGGTTTGAACAAAGCCTGAAATATGGTCTGGGAGCTAAGAGGCTTTAATATTAAGATCTTTAACTGTAATTTATGTGACAGAAGATAGGGTTTAGCATAATAAAATGTAATGGGCTCCTCGAATGAAGAGGACTAAGAGACAATTGAAAACAAGGTAAAAATGGTAAATTATAAATAACAGTAAATTTACCTTTATGTTGTTACTTCATTTATTTTTGATTTGTAAGACAGGCTCTGTAATTTTTCATTTTGCTACATTTGGAAGCAGGCATTTCTGCACCTCAGGAATAATGGGTCGAAGGCACAGCAATGCTGTTGGGCCACTCTTTAGGAAACTGCATTAGGGCTCCAAATATTCCTCCAGAGTTTGTAATTTACCTGTAAAAAGTTTAGTCTGAGTTGAATTCAGCACATAAACATGTGGGGAGCAAATGCATTTACTCGTTTTACCTCCAAAATCAGTTAGAGGGTTTTTGTTTTTTTTTCTTAAGCTGCTTTAAGTGTAAAAAATGAAGAACATCTGTAACATTTTTCAATATTTGTTGGAAATAAGGGTGTTGAAAGGAAAATAACTTTAATAATGAGCTGGCCTTTTCTCGAGGTATATTTTGCAAATTGTTTGGAGGTGGTGCCAACTGTCTGAAGCCTCTCCCCATCACAACTGAGATTCTGCACAGGTAGCACCACACACCAAAATGCAAGCTGGGCCATAATAATTTCTCTGAAAGTTTACTGAAATGTATGGAAACCTCTCCCTTTTTCTTTAAGGGTCTCTGGGCTAGGCCCTATGAGCATTGCAATGGCATATCTGGAAGAAATAAAGCATATCAGGGTAAAAATCGGATTTATTTTGCTTCTTGGGTTCTTTTCCAGCTCTGGGACTTCTATCAGCCCAGCATCCTTTATCCTTTCTTTTGGTGAGGGGGCAGCTGAAATGGCAGCCAGTTCTTTCAGACTACTTTGCAGATGACCAGATTCAGTCTCTCTGTGCCTCTTTTTCTTTTTTTTTTACAGTAGTTCATTAATGGCTAATTTTTTGAAGTCTCTGGAAATGAAAATAATTTTTCTCTTCCAGATTTCTGTCCAATTCCTGTCCTTTCTGAGTTGTAACTCTTATTTTAGGTCTGGAGGTTTGCAGTTGCTCTCCCAAAGTGCAGTGTGCAGAGTCTTTGCTTCATCCTTTTGCAAGTTTGTCTTACTTTTATTTTCCCCCCAATATGAATGGAATTATTTTTTATATTACTGATATATATATATATCAGTATGTATATATATACTTGACATACTTCTTCTTATGGTTAAAGACAGAGGCTTCTGGTGGCAAAGAACTGGGCTTTCCCTTCTCCTCATTTCTCAGATTTTTGTCTTGCTCTGGCCCAAAGTTGGTAACAGAGAGGAATGAGACTGTGTGTGCAGTCCTTGTAAAAACCCCCAGTGTGTATTAAAGATAAGTATTTTTATTTCAGTGGTTGCACTCCATAGAAACTCCCAACGTAAAATGCAAATATTACAGGGAATGGTGTTTACTTTCATTATAATGGGAGGATGTTGCAGCAAGTTAACCAGCTGAAAAACATGGCATAAAAGAGGAAGGTGAAGGAGATTTTCCTGTTAAAGAATTAAAGAAGACAGTGACCCAATAACAGTCTTAGCCCTGGGTAAGGATCCTCCTCCTCCAGGTCTTGGACCAGACTAGAACAGACGTGATGGTTCCTACAGCACATCCCACCCCAGGGACTGGCTTTGGTCCTTCTCATGAGGAGGGTAAAGCTCAGTGATTCCTGAGGGTGATTTCACCCCTAATAATAAATATATGTATATATATATAGCAAACACATATACCTGGTATAGGCCAGTAGCCTCATAATACCCTTTTGTGTACAACTGACCTGATCTATAGACCATTGAAATCTTTGGAAAGCCTCCTATTGTTTTCCCTAGAAACCAGACTGGAGCCTCACAGACACAGAAATGAAGCCTGAGATTACTTAAAAACAAAGTCTAGAGCATTTCGAAAAAGTAACCCTAATGAAATATGAATTAAAATAAATACAAGGGTTTAATAATAATTAATAAAACATGCTGTGAATACCTTGTAAATGACTGATACATAATAAATGAATCATACAAATGTATTCATTAGCTAAAATTATCATACATAATAATTACATTTTCTGAAAAATTTATGATGAGGAGAAACTCCTTGCTTGGGTATGTTTGTGCAGCTTTCTTTGACTTCTCTGCAGACACACATGTGCACTCAAGGCTGGAATGTGGCCCTGAGTGTGTGGGTATTGTCACATTAATAATGCTGGGAAGGGACTTCCATGCTCTAAGAAGAATATAAATTCATCCTGCTGTATTTCTTTTCTAAAAACCATGCTGTGTGTTAAATGAAATTCTGTAGCCCAAGGAGTCTTTGCTGCAACCCCACGCTCTGCATAAGTGAAAACTACAGGAAACATAATTTATAGGGAAAGGTTTTCTTTGTTTTCCTTCACTTCTCTTAGACTTCAGCTGTCCACATATGTAGTGTCCACGATCACAGTGTTGTATTAAATGTGCCTCTGAAGTGAGTGAAAACTCTGTGTAGAAGGGCTTTGACTTCTGCTGGGTGCAGAGTCCCAGAGGCTGAACACAGAGATGATCAGCTCTCCTGGCCCTCACTTCCAGCTGGCTAAGAGAGGCAACAAACAGCAAAAAAAGCTTGTTTGGTATTTTGTCAAATAAAAAGTTGTTTCTCTGTTTGGGGTGTTGTGTAAAACCGAGGTCTTGGCCAGGAAAGTTGTGCATAGGTGCTGCTTCCATTAGAAAGGACAGCTGTCCAAGTTGACTTTCAGGTCAAATAATAATAAAAAAATCTATAAATGGAACTAAATTCTCAGACTGGCCCGGCAACTGCCCTTGTGGTTTTCTGCCAGTCAGCCCCATCCCTGCTCTGCAGTGTCACTGTCTGTGTGATCAGGGTACCTGTCTCTCCAGGGCTGAATTTTCTCCAGCTCCTTCTGAGAGATGGTTCTCTAGGCACGTCTACAAAGAGGATGCATTCCCTCTCTGGGAGAACTGGCAGTATGAGATAGGTGTGCACCAGTCAAAAGTTAAGCAGAATTGGGCAGTCATGCAGAGGAGATCAAAGGTTATCAACAGCAGAGAGCTTTAATGAAGATTGTCGAGGAGAAAAGCGAAGGCTGATTCCAGGACGTGGCCATTGTATTCAGTTCCAGTTATGAAACAGGGGAATTTGAGGATCAGATATACAAGTGCAGGTGGTTGGAGGACTGTAGCAACAGATACTGAAAGAAATCTAAGGATATTTTTAAAAAACCCCAAAATACTTATAATTTATTCACTTGGGAAATGATATTCCTTTCCTGTGTTATCAGCTGATCACAGGGTGAAATCTGACGCCGGGATGGCACAAGATAGTGCAGATGGAGGAATTTTTCTCAGCTTACCCAAAATGAGGGACGTGCATTTGTGAGGAAAGACCCCCAAACCCTTTCCCTGCAAGACCCAAGCCATGTATTCCTTGGGATGGTTTCAGCAGGCTGCCCAGTGCTCTAGACTAAGAAGTATGCTCTAAACGCAATAACATGTGTCTTTAAAATAAACATGCTTGCTTTATTAATTGCAGAAATTTGCCGTGGCACAGGACCGAGTGGCTCTGGTGTAACAGGTTTTAGGATTTGATTACAGCACCATCTACTGGGTACGGAATTTCTCCCTCTCTGTTGCAGTAAAAGTCGAGGATCGCTTTCAGAAGACGATTCAAGGGAAAAAAAAAACACATTGTGGTTTCATTAAGGTCTGAATTCGAAGGCTCTTGAAATCGGTACTAAGATTCATTAACTTCAGTAGGATTGAGCTCTTTCTGGTGATGCTCACTTAGAGCCATATTTAAATTATGGATTCCGTGATGAGAAACAGATCTAAAGGGTGAGACAACATGTTTACTGCAATCTGTGGCATGTAATTACAACTGGGGCTCATCCATTTACCCAGTAAGGGCATTATAGCACTGAGTGGGTGTGCCCAGACAGGTAGGAGGGAGCAAACAAATGGGATGGCCTCAGGCAAAACCACTGAATGGCAGCAGAAAGCGCTGAATTAATTTAAAGAAAGAAATTTTACTTAAGGGATTAATCAGTTAGACTTAACTCATAATGTGTAATAGGAATCCCTTGCATTACTTGAAAAAAAGAAAAAATTGATTTCCTCCTGGAGAGGGGATAAGTTTAAAAGCTGATTAGTGGCAGTAATGGTTAGAATATTTGCATTCCCCAATGATTGTTAATTTTGCACATAATCCAGGCTCCCACTGACTTTTCCACAGCTGTAATTGTTCTGGACAGGACCCTGCTAACATCTGAGTAGTGCTGGATGCCATCTGTCAGAACCACAGCCCTTAACTGCTCAAGTAAGGTACTGCTCAACACAAGCCACTAATGCAAAGCCTTCTGTAGTAGATAGCTCTCTTATTCCCTGCCCATAAATGGATTTCTTGCACCCTTTATCTGAGAAATTTTGGGGAAAGATGGACATGTAAGCTGTTAGTTGTAAATCTGGCAGAAGCAGGAGCTGCTCCAGAAAGTCCCTTTGTGATGGAGCCCTGGTCCTTGGAGTAAAATTTGTGTTTTGAACCAACTGGATGGCAGGTGCAAGAGCCCCAAAAAGCAGCTCACGGCCCTTCTGCTCTCAATTCCCATTTGCTATTACACAGAGAGACTGGCCACAGTGCTGTGCTCTGCTGTGATGGATGAATGAGTGCAAAAAGTCCCCTCCTGACTGACCCTGTTCTCCATCACACCAGTTTTAAACTGGTACTGAGGAACTAAATGAACAAAACCCAGAAGATTGTCTGAGTCCAAAAGGGAAGACTCGCCCTTTTCATATACTAAAACTTGATTAATTCTTTCTTGAGCTATTCTGTGTTGTTGGAAAAGAAATTCACATTTTCTAATGGACGTAAAACCAAACCCAAACCAACCAGAAACATACTAAATTGTACTTTGAAATCACACTGCTGGGGGGAAATGAAAAGTCCTATCCAGGTAAGAAAATGAAATGCTGTGCACGATGCAGTAGATGACAAATCCTCATGTGTGGTTGTTGGGAACGAGCTCTCGCTGCTACATCCTCATGTATGTGACCATTTTTGTTCTTCTCAGAACAGCCAGAAGTGGCTCTGTCAGTTGTCTGAGCTGAAGGACAACTGGTAAAGTTTCTCATCTTCCTATTTTTTTGTGAAAGGCTTCAACCTGCCTTGAAGGCTGTTAGGTATTCCTGCTTGGTCCATTGAATTTCTGTATTTTCAGTGCTGGTGAAAATCCCATGTGAAAGGTTGCATTCTTTGCAAAAGATAATCCAATGGCTCATGCAGGCTTGTTTTAATGAATGACGGATGAACCCAGCCTTATTTCAAGCTCTTTTATGTTTGGGATCATGAGGGAGAAGCTGTAAGATCAATCTTCAAGTTTTGGAAAAGTTCACATGCAAATCCTTCATATATTCCAGTGGGGAAAAAAAATTGTATTTGTACAAGTATAAATATAGAAGTTGGACTAAATTTTTTTATTATAGAAGTTTAATTGTCTGGAAATCATTAATTTTCTCTTTGTTTTACTAGAAAAGGGCTTTTTTCCCCTCCCACATAATTAGGGGAAGTCTGAACTGCATGGGGCAGTGGTGCAACAGGACTCTGATTTGGAGTGCTAAATTGTGCAAATTTTATCTGCTGAAGATCGAATGCTGTACTGCAGGATCTTTTTAAAATCCTTCTGTTCCAAAAGGCTTATGAAGTACTTTTTGGAAGTATTTTGTTAATTCCATTTTGATTGTAGTAAACCAGGCTTGCCAAAGCATTGTTTAGATGTCCCTTGCCTCTCAATATTCTACTGTGGCAGACAGTGGAGTAACTCCAATGGGAATATTAAGGAAATATGCCATGGTAATTAAGTCATGACTACTGGAGGTTTTGGTTGTCTGTCTGTCTATCCATCTGGCTATCCATGATCTACACACCTACCTATAAACTCTGTGCATAATTGTAATGAATGCCCTACTATTTGTCTTGCCATTCTTGAAGAATGCAGTATTTAAGCCCAGTTTTATAATTCTCCCAGTGTTATAATTCTAATGTTTTTAATTCTTACTGTCCTCTGAGGCATATGAGGAGCTGAAGGAAAATCCAGGAGAGCTGGAGCTTCCCTGAGAGGCCTTTTATCTTGATGGAGAGCAAAGGGCTGCAGGTGATTGTGTGGATGGGGATGGTACTGCAGTGACAAATGGCAATTCACTTACGTTTGGGAGCCTCACTCGACAGGGACTTCACACTTGTTATTTTCAGGATTATTTTGTCCCACGTTCCACCCTGCAATAGATCCTTTCTGAAAGGTATTATAACACATTTTTCTTGGAGGAGACTGAAACCAGTGGAGGAAATGGGGCTGCCTGATGAAATATCCTGTTTAGTTCTCTGGTGGTAGAATGTTTAAACCCTCCGAAATGGAAGATCTACATTTGCTAGAAGCAAGTGGGCTTTCCCTGTGCCTTCAAAGAGGTATGGAATGGAGTTGTGTTGGATCTGAGGCAATCCCATGAAAAACAGTCAGGCCCATAGGAAGATGAAATGCTTCCTTCCATATGTATGAGTTTTACCAAGCCGGTAATCCACAGTTTAAAGAACTTTTTTTTTTTTTTTGAAATTTAATAAAGAGGTTATTTTAAACTTAGATCTGCAAAACACTCATACCTCCAGCACATTGCCTCAGTGAAATATCCCTCTACATGAAAATATAGACAGTTAGTTTTTTCTTCCAAAGTGAAACACTGCAAGGTCTTTCATTACTGGTTTATTATGCTTTCTGTATCTTTGCTCATTTTTCACCAGTATTGCATTAAGTATTGATATTGATTTCTTGTAAATGGTACTGAAATGGATGGCTCACAGTTTTTGTTATTGTTCTGTAGCACTTGTATGTAATTTATTATAGCTGCAATGGAACCTGCCCCTTGCTGCCAGGGTTTAAATTAAATGTGCCATGTTTTGGCCCCTAGTAGTCACATACATTTCTCATTCTGGATCTAAAAGTGGTATGTGCAAAGCTACTTTTTTAATTACTTGCTTGATATTACTTAAAAAGTTTATTTCGATAATTTTGGTAATTAATTTATAATATATTGGTTGAATTAATAGTATTTTTCTTTTCCATTACAGAGACTAATTGCTGTCCTGTAAAAAAAG
Organism: Xenops minutus; assembly: GCA_035221455.1. Classification (NCBI taxonomy): domain Eukaryota; kingdom Metazoa; phylum Chordata; class Aves; order Passeriformes; family Furnariidae; genus Xenops; species Xenops minutus. The sequence goes on from JAWWEE010000159.1 coordinate 31,412,222, forward strand.
CATGGAGTAGCTGGTAGCCATGACTGGCTTTCCTCATTCTGAGAGAAAAAAGGGGAAATCAGCTCCCAACATTTCCAATGTGTGTTGGATCTAAGTCTTTACTCATGCATGGACTCCCAAAAAAGTCATAATGGAAGAAAAAAGTCATGGTATGGATGCTGGGGAAAGACAGCCCAAGTGGAAGGGCTTTTCTCTGGACCATGTTTTAATTTAGTAGACTCAGTCTTGGCAGAAAACTTGAGCTGAAACCATCAATTCACTTGATTTTCTGGGAATAAAGCTGCAGCACGGATAAAAAGAAAAAGCAAAGAAACTCCTCCCATCAAGTATCTCTGTACACGTGGTTCCTTCATGTAAGGTTTGTAGAGAAAATAATATTCATTGAGAGAAAAATAATGGTTTTAATGAAAAAACCCTGGTTAATAGCACAGTATCAACACATTGATATTGATATTGAGAGACTTATACTTTTGTTTGCTGCTGTTTCCATAGAAATAGAAGCTGCTCTTCTAGCAGAGACTGAGAGCATTTATTGACTTGGCCTGTGGACAATCTTCTCCTCTAGCATTTTGAAAAGACTGTGATGAAGGAAGGAGAGACATTTGGTGCTTCTTTCAAGGGTCTCTGCCTTTCCTCCTCTTGCTGGTTTTCTGTAGGTGCATCTCCAGCTCTGGACTCGTGGATGTTGCTGGGCTATTAGTGTTGCACTCATGGAATTGCATTGGTGTAAAGGCCATTACTCCTAAGTTGTTTTAGAAGTCATTTATAATGAAACTCAGAGCTTTTCACACGAGATTAACTGAAACCCTTTACAAAAAGTCTTAGTTCCAGTTCACTGAATAAATCCAAGTGCCATTTCACAAGATCTTCTTGGCCATTTCCTCCCCTTGATTTTGGACAACATCCCTTACTCTTCCCCTGTCCCACTCAGTTCCCTCTGCCTGTCCCAAAAAGTGGTTGGACTCATTCCCCAGCCCTTTTTAACTGAGCATTTTGTAGCAAGCAAAGGGCATTTTCATGTTTCAAAAATCTGAACACTCATGCAACTAAGTGGCTGAAATGTCTGTTTTTAGGGCTGCTGAGAACACAAAGCAGGGCACAATCATAATTCTTAGGCAATACAAGATTTCGGCATGACAGGGACTGGCTGCTCCACGACCATTTGTGTGTTGGGCAGGGATCTCTACTCATGAAATGATATTGCATTTACCAAAAAGTGCCTTCAAGGCATGGAATCTTAGCATGGTAGAACAGTCTGGGTTGGAAGGCACATTTAAGGCTAGTCCACCCCCTGCCATGGGCAGGGACACCTTCCACCAGCCCAGGTTGCTCCAAGCCCCGTCCAACCTGGCCTTGGACA
>JAWWEE010000159.1:31413681-31450187 GCA_035221455.1 Xenops minutus
CTTGAGGCACTGCAAGGGTCTCTCAGGTGTCCCTGGAGCCTTCTCCTCTCCAGGTGAGCCCCCCCAGCTCTCCCATTCTGGCTCCAGAACAGAGGGGCTCCAACCCCCAGAGCATCTCTGTGGCCTCCTCTGGACCCACTCCAGCAGGTCCCTGTCATGTAGCTCTGTAGTTTCCTGACTCAGCCAGGTTATGGCCAGATCCTTCACCCTGATGTTGCCAGGGAAGCCCACACCAAGGAAATCATGGTCTGAGAGCTGGAAGGAACTGTCATGATATGGGTGACATCTGCCATGCCAATCTTTTCCCTTCCACTCCTCATGTCTCATTCCTTTTTTTTTTTTACCCTAAATAAAAGCCCGTTTAAAATAGCACTGTTCTGTGTGTAACACATCAAATAATGTGCCAAAAGTTCTTTGCTTGGTAATGGCACAAATTGTTTTTGCTGGGCCTTAGACCTTGGTTGTCAAATCACAGCAAGGCAGTCTCCAACTTGTGATTAATTTTAGCCACTATATTCACACCGAGCTTTTTGCTGCACTTACCAGATTTGTATGAAGCCTTGTGTTGAAAAGAGTAAATGGATTTATTGAAAAAATAAAGAAGAAAAAGTCATCTTCTGTGATTTTTCCCCCCATAAAAGGCAACCCAGGTGGCTTACTGTTCCCACTGGAAGGAATTGCTTGTGTTATTTTTGCTTTGTGTTAGTTTGTCCGAGTCCCCTGAGAGCAAGAGGTCCAGAGCCCAAAGCTCATATTGCAGTGGTGATGCTGAGCTTTGCAGCAGCACTGTGGGAAACCTGAGCAGCAGAGGTGTTAATCTGATCTATCAGTATTGGTGTCCCACACCTCAGCCCCGGTGCAGGAAATTAAAGGATGAGATCTGCAAGGGAACTGTTTCATAATGCTTTAAACAAATGAACTTCTTAACATTTTATGATCTCTGGAAGATTGTTTTGTTGGTAGCAATGCTGTCTGCAGTGGGAGGCATTTGCTGGAAAAGCAGTGGCGTGGCAGTCGTGTCAGACACAGCCCAGAAAAGGACACTTACCTGATCTTTAGCATTACTGGGTATATATTACTTAATCTCTGGCAATTCTCATGGGAAGAATTGCCCCAAATCCAAGATTTCAGCTCGCTTTGTGTAGAGAAATCACTCCTTCACCCAGCCTTCCTCCCACATGTCACCAGGAGTGATGTGAGCAGTTCACAAATCAAGTAACCTCCCACATTTTCTCCCCTACTTGGTTCAGAGGGGTTTGTGATGATACCTGACCATTAAAGCTCTTTGCTGGCTTATGTTATTTAGAATCTCGTCCCTTCCTTTTATGCCATTTCCAGGAAATTTCAACTCACTTTCCTGCCCTTTTGCCATCCCCTGCACCGCGGTGGGGTGGAGGGAGCCATCCAGCCCTGGATCAGCTCTCCTCAGGAGCACCACATCGTGTCTGCAGAGAAATAAATGCAGTCTGTGCTCAGCGAGAGGCTCTGGCAAAGCTTCAGACTGACGCCTCCTGTTAATTTCAGAGTCCCCTCAAGAGAAGAAAAGGCATATAAAAAAGAAGCAGAAATTCCTCAAGGATAACAGTAATGTACCCGATCCACAAATTACCAGCAGACCTTTCCAGTAGCTTATCGCCTATAAAAAGCTTCGGAGTAGTCATTACAGTCATTGAGCTGATGGTGGGTTTATGACTTTTACTCACCATAAAGCAAGGCAGGAGTAGCCTGATGCAAAACTCCAGGTCACTCAGGGATGCACGGTGGGCATCCCTGGGGCACGAGGCATCCTTGGGGGTCTCCTGCTCCAGTAGTGTCACCCACGGACTGCTGAGCTGGGGAGGGATGGGAAAAGGGAGCTATAAAGCCCCAAACATCCATGTGGGGAGAGCTGTGAGGGAGTTGGAAGCTGTATGTGTGAGCCTTTTCCTTCTGGAGCAGGAGCAGAATGAGAGCTGCCATCAACCTGGCGTTGCATGGATAGAGAGGAGAAGTTTGGTCAGGTTTTTAACCCCAAAAGTCCAGAGAGAATTGTCCTTCCTTCCTTCCTCAGGTTTTTGTGTGCTTTGGGGCTGGTACCTGCCAAAGAAGACAGTGAAGAAAGAAGACTAAAACTCCCTGAAAGGAAGTTGGAGACAGGTCGGGGTCAGTCTCTTCTGCATACCAAGTGATAAGATGAGGGGAAATTACCTCAAGTTGCACCAGGGGATGTTTAGATTGGGTATTAGGGAAAATGTCCTCACTGAAAGGGTTGTCAGCCATTGGAAGAGGCTTTCCAGGGAAGAAGGGGAGACACCATCCCTGAAAGAGTTCAAAAAGCATGTAGAAGTGGCATTTGGGGACCTAGTTTAGTGGTGGGCTTGGCAGTGCTGGGTTGATGCTTAGCCTCAGTGGTCATTGAGGCCTTTTCCAACCTTAATAATTCCATAATTCTGCCATAAATGCTCTTGCCACATTTCTGCCCACGCTGTTGGAGCCACCCTGCTGCCACTCTGTCGTGGGGACATCACCCCCCTCCAGCACCAGCCTCCTCCTCTCCTTTGCTCCCCTCAGGCACCTCTGCAAAATTCCCAAATTCAGTCCAATTTTGGATAGGACCCGTTTGTCTTGTATTTGTTTTTTTCCTTTGGGTCTTTGAATGTGAAAAAAAGAGGCTTCTATGAATGAGCTGATGAATGTCTCCTTTTTTCTTGACTTTTTTTTTGGAGGGGAGAGATGAACTGATTAAAAACACTTCAGATGAGCCACAGCAGACATGCTAGACATAGCTGACCTTCTAAGTGTATTGAATATTGCTGTTCTATTTGTTTTGCAATCAATGACGATAAAACTAAAAAATGCAACTGAACACAGGATAGAGATGAAGTTTCTGTGCATGCTCTGCAGGGGAATTGCAGGTGCTATCCTTGCTGTTAGACTCCATTTTATTTCAGATCTGTGCTATAATATAAAAAGCTCTGTTCAGTAATGGTCCACAAAAAGGATTTTTAAAGTATTCCTATAATTTGCCATCCAACAATTATATATATGTGTTTGTTTTTGTTTTTGGTTTTTTTTTGATAACCAGAGTATTGCAGTGGTGTCTGTGCAGTTTCACCTCACTCTTTGTGTTCCTTTTTGGTTTTCTTTGCTAGCAGGGAGCTATCACTGGTGTGAAAATATGAAAACACCAAATCATATGGAAAAACACAGTTCTACCAGCACAGGTTAACAACCAACCCATGATCCCACACAGGTTTATCAGAGTTAATTTTTCTTCCAGTTACAGACACAGAAGGAAATTCAAGTATTTTAAACAGAAAACAAATCTTCAAAGTATAGTACACACATAAAATCCTGAGCAAATGTTTACTGACTACAACACCTGGAACAATTAAGCCAGTGCAGTGGAGCAGCCTTTGATTTAAGAGGGTGAGCCTTGCAGATGTGTGCTGAGCACAATACCTGTGTCCCCCAGAGCACAGAGCAGCTCCAGCCTCCATCCCTGCACTGTCTTCTTCAGCTCATCTCGTACTTACCAATAATTGATGCTCTCCACTGAAGGGAAAAGGATGGGAAAAGGTGGCAATTTAGCAGCTGTGTTTGCTGCACTTATTTTTGCTTGCTTTCACTCTGCTGTGTGTCGAAGATGAGTCACACCTTTCACTGCCCAGCAGCACTGGGAAACATGTATTTTATTAAGACATGCAAGTGGTGCAGTTAATCCAATAAAAGGCTATTAAAAAAAAAAAAAAGAGTCCTTATTCAAAATTATTTTTAGGTTCGTGGAGTTCCTTTTCCAAAGGAAACAAAACTACAGTTTTGTCTGAACTGCCTTCACATTGTCATTCTTTTTTTGTTACCACCTTGGCCAACACAGAGGTGACACGTGAAGGTTTGTGAGGGCAGTGGAGGAGAGGGCTGGAAAAGTCCCCTTTCTTCCCCAGGGGAATGCAGAACACACCATTTTCTTGCAGGAGCAGCTCCTCAAAATCCTTGCCTCGATTCAGAAAGCAGCTGACTGAAAATAAACCTTACTCATCACCAATCCATAAAAGAGAGGAAATGAAAGCGTTGTGTTTGTCCTACAAACCTGAGCTAAGGAAGGCAAGGAGAGCAGAACGAGCCATTCTCAAGATAAGGTGTTCATAATTTTATGTGTGTCTCTTGAACCCCCATGGCTCACCCTTCTTCCCCTTCCTCAAAGCAGCCTGGGGAAATCAGGATGCTGCAGTCAGTGCTGCCAGGCCAGGTTTTGGTAGAACATCACATAATAAGAGTGAGTTTCACAACTGGAGAGCTTCATTTGAGGATTCCTTCACTGTGGTAAGGGTCTGATCTGTGTGGGATGGGGAAGTACCCTGCCTAAATCTTGCTTGGTGGCTATGTGATGAAGCTGCACATGTCCCAGCACCAAATCCCAGATGAATCAGAGATTTACAGATGAAAAAGAAGGAATTGTGTAATTTTCTTTAGAAACTGGGTTACAGGCAAGAATGGGGGAAGGACTAAGTCTGATAAAATTCTGATTTTATAAATGGCTTTCAAACTTCCAAACAGTTTCTCAAAGACTGATTTTTCTGTCAAGGCATTGGACAAGATTTAAGAAATCATTATGTTCATGGAAACCACAACGGCAAATGAACCATATACATGTATGAAATAAAAAGTATATTTTTTAAAAAAGCTTGCTTTATCCTGTTGGTGGAAAACAAATTTTTTTGAGAAATCATTTAGGACAGTAGTGTTTTTCCATATGACCTTCACCACCTTTATGTGCCTGGAAAAGGATATCACAGGTATTTTGGAGACATAGTTTTGTATGCCATGTATAAAAATCTGCACAAAATGAGATCAGATTGAAGACTTTTGGAAATTAGATCTTCCCCCAGTCTAGCACGTGCTTGGGATGATTAGCTCAAACTAAAAATCCCAAAGACATTGAAAGGATTAATTAAACATTACATATTGGAGCAATGTATTTGATATTCTTATTAGATATAGCTGAAATATATAGAAGGAAAAAAGGCATAACATGTATAATGGAAACACTATTCCAATTAAGGAACAGATATTACTTGATCACATTCATGTTACATTGTCATGAAATTTGGATAGGAATTGTAGACCATTTGTGAATCTGTTATTTTTCTGTCAGAATATCCCCAGGAATAATTCCTGACCAATGAAATGTTTGCCTGTAGGGTGCACCTGGCAACTTGAAGTTTAAGATGCACTGATCAGCCTTGACTGGACATATCTGTTATATCCCATTGATGATTCAATGTCCTCTGAGCAGGTTTTCAAAACAAACTCCTGCCTTTATGTAGCAACTAACTACTTTGTCCTTGGGAGGGAAGTGGCAGCAGAAAATCACAAAGCCAGAAGAGTGAAACCAGAGCTGGAGTAAACCCTGTTTGTATTCAGGTGAATATTCACAATCTTTTAGGTCGCTACTCAATTCTGTTCCATCATATCCCTCACAGGGGATTAGGTTTTCTAGCTGATGACAGTATTTTTTTTTGGAGAACTAATGTCTTCAATGTATCCTCTCTGGAAGTCTTGCTTGGTCTAAATATCGATTGGATTTTACTACCAGCCAAGGTCAGAAACTGAAGAGGTTCTTGCTGCAGCAGGCTGTATATTAATCTCAATATCAACTAACTACCTAAACTGTTATTGGAATTTGATGATCAATTACATCTTTGAAAAGTACTTAGTATGACATTTGTTGGGCTTCCATATTTCGTGTTATACAGTCACACCTGATAGTTCAATAACTGCAAAAATACCAGCCAAGGATCTCTTTAGTTCTTTGTGCAGACAGTATCTGGTTTGTAATTCACATTTCTTGCTTTTATCCACAGTAATAGGAATTACATAGCGTTAGAAGCTTTTCTTGCTGCCTCCCTTGCATTACATCATAAGACAATACAGTGCTGTTACACATTTTAGGCAGACAAACACAAAAAATCCTTCTTCCAGAAGAATATTTCTCAGTTCCTCACCCTGCAGCCTTTGCCTTTGGAATTGCCACCATTAAATTCAACTGTAATGACTCAGTGTGTTCCCCTGCCATTGAATGCCCTGTCTGTAGGAATGTGGAGCCAAACAGCATCTCTTGGGGGATATTTGCTCAACCTGGCCGTGGTGGGGAAGGGTCACTCTCAATAGTCACAGGGGTTTTTATGTTCTAAATTAAACAGGTGGTGTGGAAATCAAATCATAAAACCATAGAATGGTTTGGGTTGGGAGGCACCTTAAATATCACCCAGGTCCACCTCCTGCCATGGGCAGGGACACCTTCCACTAGAGCAGGTGGCTCCAAGCTCTGTCCAATCTGGCCTTAGTGTGTTTGTTTGGTTTGCTTGGGTTTATTCTGGTTTTGTTTACTTGCATCAATCTGGTGTTTCTCTGTTTGTTTTAATTACTAAGAAAGGCAGACACTCACCAGCAATGAGGGCAATGCAGAAGCTTTGCTTGTTTTAAGCTTCATCTGTGATGACATCATTAAAAAAAAAAAAAATCAGCATCACTACAACTCCAAGACCCTTCCAATTTTCAAGCACATAAAACATTATAAGTGAACTTCTGTCTTCTGACATATGCACTGCACCCTCTGAACGAGCTGGAAAGAAAGCAGAAAGGAGAGATTTATCAGGCATCAAATTCAGCCATCCAGATATTGCCAGGCTCATTTTTGTTGCTGCCTGTATGCAATTTTGAAATGGTTTGTAAATTTAATTGACCATGTTTGAGGTGTGCACAGGCCGTGCACAATCAGCAGCGTTGCCAAGATTAGCAGCTCTATTTCTTAGCTAAGCAGGTCTAATGTGCTTTATTGGAAGCAAAATACACCCTGAGGCATTTTAAACATAGCAGTTGGGTAGGGTGAGACTCACTGCAGGTTTAAGAGGTCAGAAATGAAAGTGCTTTTGGGATGTCAGTCACACCAGGTAAACTGGAGAGAAGTTACCTGGCTGAGTTACCTGCTGGGACCTCTGTGCCTCAGGAGATGAAAAGGGAGAATCTTGCGATCTCTGCTCGTGCTGGGCAGGTACTTATGTTAGGTAACATCACAAACTGAGGTCTAGAACATCCTGCCAGTGGCTTCTTTTATACTGTTATACTTTGTGGGTGTCTCATTAAACTGTGTTATGTAGCACAGCAGTCAACATGTGACATTTAGAGGATCTTGAGTCTCACATTTAGACCACTTCAATACACAGGTATTTATTTAGGATTCCTTAAATATGGACTGCAGTTTGAAGAGGAAGAAATGAGACTCTGGCATTTTAGACTTCCCTAATCCATTCTTAGTTCTATGCATAGTGTGAAGAGGGACCTTTCTGCTAGCAAAGACTTTGGGAGCTATGAGTTTCAAAGTCTACTTAAAAGCCAAAATAACTGTCAAAATCCAATACCTACTATTATTATGTAATCTTTATGACTGATGCAGTGCAAATCTTTGGTCATCTCCTCTTGTGCTCCTTTTCAAGCTCTTTATTGCTACCACCAGAGCACAAAGCAATGAGGCCACAGACTCAGCAGAGAATATCTGAGATAAGATGACAACCAGCTACACTTAAGACAGCAGCTACCCTGACCTATGCAGTAGTAAACCACTTGCCAATGAAAAATGAAAATATTCCTTACCCAGAATTGCTTCAAGAGAGATTTTACAGCTAGAAACTATCTAAATAAAATGACTAGCAACAGCAGTCTTCTTACACAAATGTGTGGATAGTGCATCAGTGTGATATAGACCCTGTACAGAGACAGATCAGAGAGAAGCAGTGAAAGGAAAAGGAAAACAATCATCTGTGTGGTGAGACTCAGCACATGTGAGCTGAAGACATGATGCAAAGTGGCTGCAATAGTCAAGGGTGTGATTCAGTGGCCCAGGTGGTGTCACCAGCTCCCTGACTAGGTTAGGTGTCCCTCAGGTCTCCTGTTGTCCCCAGCCATGGACTAACGCTGCTCTGCTGGGCACACCAGGTGACTGCCCCAGCCAGCAATCCCCAAATTAAAGCAGTATGATCATAAATTAATGCTTTTTTAGTTGGGGATATTTGATTCTTTTTTTTTTTTTTTCTGATATATACTTACCACTTTTCTGTAAACTCCTACTCCAAAGATTTATGTCAGAGAGGCAATTTTCTCCCCAACAAGAGACTTATCTTTTTAGTCACAAAAGCAGGTCCCCAGAATCATAGCTTATTGCAGTGGCACAGAAGAATTACCACCAAGTATAGCCAATTGAAAAAAAAAATAATTTTTTTCATCTTGAATTATTTTTCAGCTCCAAATCCAGTTTCTGAGTTACGGTTATGAGACTCTCAGCTCTAGGCTCAGTTCTAAGTAAAAATTTCAAGAAATCATGGAACTATTGTGTCGAAAACCCTTTCAGAAATTAAAGGAAAACATACAGCTGTTGAGCTGATGCCTTGGAAATGCACTATGTAGCCCTCATAAAACGGGTCTCACATGAAATGTTAGCTCAAACTCCCACAAATACTCAAATCACTCTTTGTTTGTTGCTGACCTGTATCTTTTAAGCTTAACCCACTCTTGCAAAAGCCCAGAGGAGTTGTATTTGGAGTCTGGTTGCTCATGTGCCTTTCTACCCTAACTCAACTAAACCAGTTTTCAGATATGAGTAACTACACCGCTTTTTGAGTAAATAGGTATTATTCTGCACTTCAGAATAATAACTTTGTTTCACAAGGCGTTGAAGATTGGTGCTCAAGTGCCTGGTGAGTTTGTTCATCCCTCTGCCTCGCTGGGGTTGAATGGCTTTGAGTGGGGTGGTGTTGGGACACAGCTAAAGAGCACTTTGAGGAGCCAGTTATGGATTTTGCTGAATGTTTTCTTAACCAGGCAAGCAGATTTTAATAATTACTATAAAACGTCATAATAAATAACTAGAGTAGTTGTTAAGCAATTTAAAACAAAAATCATGACTCTTAATAGCCCAGATCCTTGATGAAATTATAAAAGGAAACCTGAATCCATGTCTTTTTTCTGCTAGAGGGGAAAGGGCACAGCTCCCAGTTACCAGTGGAAGGCAGGGAGATCCCAAAGGGATCCTGGTGGGCACTGTGCCCTTACCAGTGTCTCTGGCAGGTGCCAAGGGCCATGAGCACTGCCAAGGTGTTGGGGAAGCACAGGTAACTCTACCCGTGCCATGATGTGATGTGGAGCAGCAGGAACAAGAATGCCTCGGGATTTTTATCTTTTTTTGCCTTAAAAGACATCCTCATGGATTCTTGGTATGATAATATGAATCTCAGGCAAGGACTGTCTAAAGCAGATGCTGAGTTTTAGCATGGGAGGAATCTTTGTACAGTCAATGGCATTCCCATGAGATTGGTGTTAGAGATTCCTTTTAATCATCCCTCAGTTTGGGTGTCTGTCTGTACTCAAGACTGGGACTGATTCTCCCTCTCTTCCCCCTCCTTACCCTCTCTCTTCTAATTTTCTTAGTAATCTGAAAGTTGTGTTGTGGAGAAAAGGGCAGCTGATGTTCGCAGCTGATCAAAAACTGGGCTACTTCTGTTTATAAGATAAAATCTTGTTTATTTGACAGGCACAGATTCTCATATGTGTGTGTATTCATTTTTTGGTGGACAACCTTTCTGAATAGCAAAAAGCTGCTGCAACCAGCAATGCCTTCATGTGTCCATTGTTCCATCAAACCACCAGATGGATGGTTTTCAGGGATGATGGGAGACAACAGCAAAATTGAGGCCTTTCTGGAACTTCACAGACACTGGGTAAAGTTTTGATGTGTCCTTTTTTCAGATCTCACTGTGTATACCTTGTCCTTTAGTTTTCCCTGTGCCATGACAGGACAAGAGATAGTGGCTTTATATTGAAAGAGAAGGGTTAGATGGGATATTGGGAAGGAATTCTTGGCTGTGATGGTGGTGAGGTCCTGGCACACATTACCCAGAGAAGCTGTGGCTGCCCCATCCCTGGAAGTGTCCAAGGCCAGGTTGGATGGGGTTTGGAGCAACTTGGGCTGGTGGGAGGTGTCCCTGCCCATGGCAAGGAGTGGAACAAGATGAGCTTTAAAGTTTCTTCCAACCCAAAAATGTCTACCTTTTTTGATCCTATGATTCAGAGTAGGAGGTCATACATAGGGTGTCTAATATCTCTTTTAATGATATCTTACACAAAAGTACATAAAATAAAATGTCTCTGATGGGATCAATGGCTAAGATAACCAACCAAGCCCTATCAGATCAGGTAATCAAACTCAGCAGACCAACCTTTACTGCATTTGTCTCCCACACATATAAGAAAGGGTAGATTTTAGCCTATAATTACTTGCATTTATTTGCAGGTAGTCTCATACTTTATTGCAGGGTTTGGGCCCACAGCATGCAGCAGTTCTTGCTGCAAGCAGTACTTTCCTTCTGTCTCTCACCTCACTTACAGTTCAGCCTCTGTAAGAATAAAAGAAATACAATGCAGTGTACATCAGCAGGCCTAGAAATTCAAATGCATTTTTAGCAATGGAAAAAAAAAAATGAACAACTTCAGGTGATGCTTACGGTTCCTAAAAATGCAAGTACCAACTGGTAAGTTTTTTGAAAATTGAATATAAAATCATAGAAAAATGCTTTATTTGATTCTCTGTTTATGGGAAATTCATTTTATTTGACTTTTTTATTTGTAATATCAACTATATTGCAGAGCAGAGTTTCTAGGTGCTCCCTTATGGTACCATTCTTCTAAATTATTAATGCCGTACTGTTGATATATTGTCAGCCTTGTACATACATTCTATGAAAATGAGTTTTACAGTAGGCTGGGATTTATAACAAAGCTTGACATATGCAGCTAATTCACCTAGACAGTCTTGTCAGTTTTAGGTTCATAAATAATTGATACTCGGGGCTTGGAGTTCAGCTACTGTTAGTGCTCCAGCTGTTAAATTTCAGCAGCATAATGGATGAATATTTGTTTATAATTTCTGTACATGGACCTGATGTCAGATCCCCGGCCTCATTTACATAGGTAGATTGAGATGTTTGGAGTGTAATGAGCATATGAAGATGATGAATTGTTTTCCTCAGTGCTGGTGCGTTTCTGTAAATGTTTGATTAGTTTTGAATGGATTACTGTTAGATTATCTGGTTCAGGGGTTAAAGTGAGCAGCTCTTTGCTCCCAAAGCTTTCATGATCCCTTGTTGACAGATTTTAAAATTCATACAGTGATATTAGTGCTGCAAAAGCAAGGGGTGTTCTTTGCAACAGATGTTTAGTAATTAAACATACGGTTTCCCTGTTTGGAAGTTGCCTGGGAAATTTAAATCAGAATGATTTGTTTACCGTAGTTTGAGGGAATTACAGTGTCTAAAAAAATAATATCCTTTTGCCCCTAAAGTGCTGGAGTTTTCCCCCCCAATGACACTAATTAAAAATGAGCAAAACACACACATACCCTCACAATAATTCAGATGTTTAACGCCCCTGTAGACAGATGCAAAGCCATTAAAACCAAAGGTTCTTCTCATTTTCTCCTCCAGTAAATTAACGAGCAATACTCAGAAAAACATTTTCAGTTGGATGTCCCAAGCAGAGATGCCGAAGTAAACCAGATTTCCAAGCATGCCTTTGTGCTGGAGCCCAGCTGGGAGAAGCTGTGGGATGTGGACACGTGTATTACACACAATTCCCGACGACATTTAGAGCATGAGCGAGGAGGGGGAGTGCAGCGAGGAAATGACGTTGGAGAGACCCAGAATAAATTAAAATGAGATGTCCTTTCAGCTGTTTTAAACCTGGCATGTGCCACATGGCTAAAGGGCTGCTGTGTCCAACCAGGAAATGTTGGGAGAAGACTGAGTCTGGCTTGCTGTGGGTTTATATAAAGATGGGAGGAAAAGGAGCAGGTCATCCCATCTCCCACGTGCTTCTCCCAGCCGCGATGACACAGGGAATGAGGTGGAAACCCTCGCTGCCTCTGACCCAGCTCACTCAAACACAGCCCTCTATACTCCTGCTTTTTGCCTGTTCCCCTCCAAGCAAGTGGCCCTTTGCCAAGAAGGTCTCGTGGAGCAGCTCCTTAATGGGAAGATTTAGTGGCCACAGCTCTGCGGAGCCGAGCGCCTCGCTCGCCACCGCGCCGCGTTTTGTCAGCACCGCGCGCAGCTCCCCTGGCTTGTCTGGCAATCATGTTAGTGATTATATGGGTAATGAAACACGTGCTCTTTTTGTCTGTGGCTCTGATTAATCTGCTTTCTATTTAGCCGTGATTTATGGTGCTCAACTGTTGAGGTGAGCGCTGGCCCATCAGTTCCATAGCCTATTACGGGCGCCGCGACGGCGAAATGCCTGCGAGGCTTGAACTGTTTCTTGACAGCCAGGCTTCCCGCTACATTCCCTCCAATCTGTTTTGCTTCCTGGTGTGACCTTTCATACAGTAAAATACATTAGTTGAATAGCACAGTCTCATTAAAAGAGTGAATTAACCGAAGAGTCTTTTTAACTAAATGACAGCCAAAGGACTGAGTGCTAATAGCCACGGGCAGTTAGAAACTTAACTCATGAATCAGGCTGTTAATACTGCTCGGTGCCTCAAGCGCTGAGGGCACCACACTCTCTGCTTGCTCTCATAAGAAGAAAAGCTCATTACTTTCCTCCTGATGGGAGAGAAAGAGTGAGCGAGCAATAATAAAGCTTGAATTTTTCAATACTGTTAAAAATGGGGCTGACAGATTGCCGACAATAGGAGCAACGGGCTAGACACTGCAAAGAGAGCCACTGAATTAGCAATACCATATATCATACAATCTAATTAAATCAACCCGGAGAATGAAATTAGTTTTCTGTGAGTGAAATGGCCTTTGAAAGAGCGCTATTAAATGAACTGTAGAGCATTAATTAAATAATTCACAGTGAGGGATTTTGCATTTATACAAAAATTGTGCACTTAATTGTCCATGCTGTATTACAGATTTGGCCTTATGTTAACAATGTGTCTAAAGCACACTTATTGGAGCATATCAGGAACAGCTTAACGTAAATGCAGCTTATAAAGTTTTAAGGGTTGCCAAAGAAACTGAAGAAAAGATGTAAAAATGGTAAAAAAATACACTCAGAGTCAACCACTTTTTCACATTCATCCTGTGCACGTGTGACAACTTGTTACATTTTTTTTTCCCCAGTGGAATGACATTAGGGACCCTGATTCTTAATTAAGCAAAAACTACAACTTCTCAAAAAAAAAAAAAATACCTACCCCATCTTTAAACTACCTAAAAATAATATATATATGGAAATATCTGGGTAAAATCAATATTTTGCTTTGGACGAAGGAAAGGCAAACACTTTTTTCCTCAAGTTTTCAGTAAGACAAACAATAAAAAAACCAAATAAGGGCCAGGAAGTCAATTAAAATTTTTATTTTAAATCTTTGTCACATTATAATTTCAATTAAGGAATAGGCCTTTTTGAATTCAAAACCTTTGGTTTGGAAACCATGAGAATGAAACAGTTTTTAAAAATCTGTCATCTTGGGAGAGAGGTTGGCATTATAAAACTTGATGGTTTTTTTCCTCCAAATCCTGATATTTTCATACATATATTTTGGCTTGGGACTAAGATTATACATGAAAGAGAAGCTTTGGCTGTCAAATATACTTGACTGTATTAAATATAGTATTATGAACATTAATATTTTATCCATCCCCTTTCTCTGTCCCCTTTTATTCTCATGTAACTTTGTGATGTTACTTTAAAACAGGAAAAAAGAATCTATCCTTCCATTTGGATACTTTCAAAACAACTTAAGAATGTGTAGACCACTGGTATTTTGAGATGTTGATCCTAATTCTTATTCTTTTTAGACCACTGGTATTTTGAGATGTTGATCCTAATTCTTATTCTTTTTCATCCTTGCAAATATAAAAAATACAAATAGGGAGAGCAGTCAGTGCTATATATTGAAATTTTATAAAAATACAGATAACCAGGAGATACTTTTTCCCAGTGCTTGTAAACCCAGGCTTACATTGCTCAATAGTTCATTTACTTAAGTTCATTTATGTATTATTGTGTCTTCTTTTTTTATTTGTGATTTTCATTTCTGAGAAGAGCAAGTGAAATCCAGTACTCTAATGCCCCCAACAGTGGCCACTTCAAAAGTGCATGGGTGAATGAAAATATTCTCCAGTCATAATGAGATCTAATCAAATTAACTTCCCAAATTAAAACACGAGAAGCTGGGAGAGTTATCTACATATTCTGTGTCTTCTTACCAGCCTCAGATTTTATCAGTGGTTTCCTCAATCAGAAAAACATTGTGTTCCAGTAGTTATTTACTAATAGCATAAATCTGAAGATGGCAAGAGAACTGTGATAGGGGAGCCATGGAAGGGAAGGCAGCAGCTGTACCTGGCCAGCTGATTTTAAGCAGAGGATGGAAGCTAATATTTTAAAACATGTTCCTGTATCTGGCTCCACCAAATTCTTGGGAAGGAGGAAGTGTAACAGGAACCTGTAAATTAGATATAGGGCACTCACTGTCTGACACAGAGGTGGGGGTTGGTCTCTTCTCCCAGCTAACAAGAGACAGGATAAGAGGAAATGGCCTCAAGTTGCACCAGGAGAGGTTTAGATTAGGAAAGGTTTCTTTATGGAAAGGGTTCTCCAGCCCTGGCACAGCTGCCCAGGGCAGTGGAGGGGTTTAAAAGCCCTGTGGATGTGGCACCTGGGGATATGAGTTAGTGGTGGCCTTGGCAGTGTTGGTTTAATGGTTGGACTTGATGATCTTAGAGGTCTTTTCCAACCTAAATGATCCTGTGATTCTATCCTGTGACACAGACCGTGCATCTCATACCTTTGCAAGGGTTTGAGGTGTGACATTTTGCTCTTATGTTCACCCTGCAAATAACACTATGAACTTGATACCATCAAGTGTCACGCATCAAGAGACAGCACCAACAAGAGGTCAAGAGACAGCATTAACATAGGCATCTCTTGAGTTTTGTTAAGAACTCCCATCCTGAAATGTGGCTGCAGATGACTTGGTGATGCCCAGGGAAGCCAGAGGTACCTGAGCTGACAGGGACACGTCCTCTCACAGGTAGAGATGAGTTGCAGCTATCCTGAATTTGTTTAAGTGGGCTTAATCTCAAAGTTGCACAAGGCTGAGATTTCTTTTGCTGCACCAGCTCATGCTGAGTAGTTTTTCACTGAAAATGTTTTCTTAAATGACGCTGAAAGGCTCCAGTGACAAATCATTGTAGTTTCGTATTTCCATTTATTTTATTCTGAGATTTGGTGTTGATATAAAACCACCGTGAACCTGTTAATGATATTTCATGTGCAGTAATGTCAAACTATTCAATCAGTCGCATCATTACCTTTCATATTAAGCATATTTAGTTTATTCAGTTGTAACAAAGCATTTCTAGCACTAAAGGTCTCCTTTCTTCTAAGTGCTCATTTCAATTTCATTTTATATCATGTCTAAAAATGTCCCTTTTGTCTTGATTTTAGATGAAAGCCAAAGGAACACAATACTTTATTACCTAGCTGAGAAAACCTGAAGATTTGCTCCTCAGAACAGGCAACTGAAAGTATTTTGGCTGTTTCATTGTAAAGCTAATAGGAGGTTGAATTTTTTGTGTATTTCCTATAGAAATTTCAGCAAGGCTTTGAAAGGTTGCAGTACATTTGTGAAATTGGTGGTATTGCCAATTAGATGTCTGGATCACCCTACTGGACAGGTGATAAGGACGAAAGGACACAAACTGGTGAGAGCAAAATGAGAAAGATAACATAAAAAAATTAGGTATTAAGTGAAAGGGTGTTTTCCGAGAAGCTGTACAAGTTTGAGTATAAAGTAAGGAAACAGCAGCACTTGGATTTTTGAACTTTAGTTATGAGTGTTATAATTAACTAAATACAACTGTATATAGCCATAAGGGTTGATAAATGCAAAATCCACTAACACACCAGTTTAATTCACTAGAAATTGAACCAAAACTAAGGCACACTAAGCAGTAAGAAAGTTCTGAACAAGAAGTTTGATTAATCCCCAGACAAGTCTCTGGCTTTCTGGGGTTTCTCTAAATTTAAGTCTATTGGGCTGAGTCTCTTGCCTCAGGGAAGCAGGGACAGGACTGGCAGTGCATGCATTTATTGCTGCTTCTGCTTAATACCAACATCCAAGATAGCCATCATTCAAACCAAAATGAAGCTCCAAAAGATTTTGGTACAACAGGAAAAGCCAGAGTTTTATGGCTCTGTGCCTTACCTATTGCATTATCTATAAACTATGCCTTGTTTGAAATGAGCTGCTAGTCAGCATGGCAAAGGACCAGTGTGTCATATATCAATATATAATGTGAGAATGTGTCATTCAATATCCTGCACAACTTGCTCTTAAGAATTAATCATTCCCCTTCTTGAGCACTCTCTTCAATGCACTCCAAAAAGTTGCCATTTTGGAGACTATTCCCAGACAGGAAAGTAATCTACTCTAGCAGAGGATGGGTCAGAAGAAAACTAATTATGGAATTTTAGTACAGAGTTTAGCGTGCCTTAGAAACAACTTTTGCCCCTTAACAACCTACAAGACTCCTTGCTGCATTGGACCAGTGGTCCACTGGGCCCAGTAATGAGAGAACAGCAATAGAAGATGCTCCTCCAGGAAGACTGTGGAGGTTGGCACGCTATCTCCAGCCCAGTGCTCTCCTGGTTCTCTGTTTTATACTCATTGGCTTAGGGGTATCACAGGGTGCACCAGTGCCAACTTTTATTAGGGTCTATTTATGAGGTTCTTGTCCACCAGTTTGCCTACTGCCTTCCTGATCCTGAAGGTATTCTCTTTCCAACATCTTTTTTTCCAACATCTCCCATGGGAAGGAAGGCCAGAAAGTCACTCCCCACTGGTAGGCCTTCTTGTATTTAATTTAAACTCAACTAGTTTCAAAGGATTTCCCCTTCTTCTTCTGTTGTGGGATTGAGTACCTATCAGCTGGGAACTCACCCTACCCACTGCAAACTTCAGTCTTACCACCATCTTCAGATCCTCATGATCTCTCTCCTTTTCTTCTTAGACAGCCCTCTCCTTCCATGTGTCCTATGAGATATTTGACCCGTTAGGATCAATTTAAGTGGATGCTAAAAGGGCAGGAGGGCAGGTCAGGTGTAGAAGCTCTGGGAATGCCCTGGAATGGCCATCCCTTGTCATGTGAGTCCAAGGGCAGGACAGAAACAGAAAAAGTTATAAAACGTTGTGGGTTTTTGTCAGAGTTCAATCACCTATCCATGAATGTGATCCAAGCAAGTTAATATAGTGATGTTATCATTGTAGAAAGTCTACTTGGTCCCTTCTCCTGAAAGTCTGGGAGTAGATGTGTGATGGTCACGTCTGTATTCAGGGTT
Source organism: Xenops minutus (assembly GCA_035221455.1). NCBI lineage: Eukaryota > Metazoa > Chordata > Aves > Passeriformes > Furnariidae > Xenops > Xenops minutus. The sequence goes on from JAWWEE010000159.1 coordinate 31,431,064, forward strand.
TTCTAAGTCCTGCTGAAGTGATTTAGTAACACATCTCTGTGGAAAGGTGGGGAAGAGGTGTCCTGCATGCTCTCGGAAGAACCATGATATTTGAAGCTGAAATCTAGGAATGGACATGTATCTGGGGCATCTGCCAACCACCACACCCAGCAAACAGGAAACTACTGACACAACTTATTTGGGATAGGATCTGAACCCTGTGGAAAACACAGTGTCCTGGGCAATGGCTAAGTAGCTAAATGCCTCCTTGGGCTCCCTGGGAGAGATGAAAATAAACATCAGTACATGTATTCAGAGACCATTAAAAAAATTTGGCTTAAAGGTGGTTGTGCTCTGTGACTGGGTACATTTTGAGTAAACAAACAACAATCTTAGGACACCTCCTCATCAGTTGTCCCCTCTGATTCCCTCTCAGACAACAACCTCATATGAATAAATGACTTGACAAGGGTCCCTCTTCCCATCTGGTTTTATCAACCAATAATTTTTATCACTTTCCCTCAATGTTTGGGTTCTTTGAGGAACTCAGACTCTAATAAATGTGTTGTAGATGTCCTAACAAGAAAAGAACAGATGCAAGTTTAGTGAATATTGAGTTTTAAACTTGTCTCGTAGTGATTTGTGGCTGTGTCACCGCCAATATTTTTCAATGTCATTGCCTAAGCCCTGGCTGTCACTACCAGGGTCAGCTGGGGAATAGGAGGCCTAACACTCTGATCTCGGTATTAATGGGAGCTGTTGAGAGTGGTAAAGGTGATGAAGTATTGTTTAGTTATTGGTGCCATACTTTTGCTGCAGGACATTATTATAAAACGTCGTGGGTTTTTGTCAGATTTCAATCACCTACCCAATAACGTATTTAGGAACTTACTGGAAAGAATCTTAAAAAAAAATATCTTTGAGGGGTTTTGTTTGTCTTTTTTCAGGTTAATTTGATTTTAAACTGTGGCTAGAACTAAGCAAACTTAGCATCCTAAAGAAAAAAAAAAGATTTGAGACTGTCTCTGATGTCCAGTTTATTCTTTTCAGTTTAGCTGCAGTTATTTTTATGCAAATGTTTCAGGTTCAGTGCTTAACTCAAACTGGAAAAAAAAAAAAATCCCAGTGATGTGGGATGGATTGGCAGCTACCAAAGGGAATCTAGTTCTGTTCCTGTTGTAGACCTCTGGATATCTGGAAGGCTATCCTTCCTCCTGCTGTGCATGTATATTTTATACTAATGTTAATGGAAGTTATGTGTGGGGATTCAAGAGAGACAGCATACCCCATTTGGTAGGTAAATTTATGTGTCGCTCTTTTTCATTATTCCCTAGACCAGTACAAGGAGAAATAGAGATATAAGATTTATAAAGCTTCTACAATATCCTGTTTTGCCAAATTGTACTCCAGCAAGGGCATGACAGGAGTACTTACCTCACCCTTGATACCAGGAGAACACAAATTAATGACTCGCTGTCACTGCCATTAAGAGTGGCCGTGAAGGTTTTAAAGTTATATTTTAAATTACCTGGAATCCAAGCTTATACTGATGGCCGTGGTTGTTTGATTTTAAACCTTTTGATGAACACATTCGCTGTTGCTCTGAATGAGGTACAGTATCTCTTTATAAAAAAGGATATAAAATTAGATTATGAGAGTTTATATAGCTTTTAAATATCAAGCTGTCAGGGTTGGTGCAAGTAGAAATATTATAATCGAAGAATGGTGAAGAAAGAGTTTATATTAGAGAGGGGATTTTTGAGTAAATTCATACCCAGTAGAATATAATGGAGACAGGCTTTTTGCCAGTGCTTTGGCTCTGCTGACCTCCATTTGCAGCAGAGATTAGCTTGATAAAGCCGACACAACCTCAATAAAACACTAACAATGGAAAGAAGTAAATAGAAATCATATTAAGCAGCAGCAATATTGCATGAATTGAAACAAAAATTTAGGTATAATAGCCTTGGTGGGTTTTAATATTGTTCCCAATCGCATCACAATATGAATCATATCACAGTGATTCTAAATAACATTTATCATCTTTAAATCTTCTCTCCTAGTAGATGACTCACATTATTTGAGAGTTTTTTTTCTTCTTTTTTTTTTTTCTTCTGAAGAGTTCATACATAATTAAATGTGCTAGAAGCAAAGGGTAGAAAATGCCTCGAGAAACAGCAACTTTTTGTTATATGTTCAATTAAATGCAACAATTCCATATTTATTGTTATTTTGCTACCTTCCACAAGTTAAATGGACAGAAGAATAGAACAGCATTGCAGGGCATAACTTGAGTAAATCTGGATGGGAAATTTTATTCACTTTTCAATTACTGTGGCATTGCTAAAATCTGGGCACAATCTGCAGAGCATGACTAAGCCAAAGGCAGATTGGTCAAAAATGCATTTGTAGGGGATTAGAGGCTAAATATAACAAGATGGTTTAATTCATTTTGTCAGAAAATTATCTGTCCAAGGGACTATATCTTCATTTACACAGAAAATGTTTAATCCATCCCGTGCATGGACTTCTCTCTTCACTGAGGGGTTCAAATTGTAGGGGTTCACTTTCAGTGAGTCAGGACAGACTTGAGATGGCCTTGGAAGACTCCTGACTCAAAGAGAAGAGCTGTGAGATAATGTCAAACCCCCCAATTTTCAAAATTCTGCCTCCAAAATGTTGATGATAGTGACATGCTCACTTCCACCCACGTGAAAAGCCATCTCTGAGAAGACACCAATCTCCATCTCCCGGAATAATTGAGACATTTCCATCCTATTTAGGATGACTTAAATGCAAATGCTGACATTGAGGGCAATGTCTTGGAAGAGGAGCAGGAGTTCACGTCGGTTTAGGACATGTGGGAATCAGGGCAGTGTGGACAGGATGGCCAATAGCCATTCCTTTTCTCTCATGCCCTGTGGGAAGCACCTTGCTCAGGTGCTTAACTTCAGGAGAGAGGGAAGGCTGTGGGCCCTGAACAGGAGAAGGGATATAAGTCTACAGGATGGATAAGGAACAAGCTTTGGTGTGTCCTGCTTGCTGGCCAATATCCCCTCCTGTTCTTCAGGGGGGGTTTGTGTACTGTAGCTGCATAAACATTTCCACATTGCCCAGTAAACCTGCCTGGGTGCCCCATGCTCAGCTCTAGGTCCTCTTGAAGGCAGGTTTTTGCAGATGGGCTCCTTGATGGTTCTTTTTGAATATTTGGACATCACTAATGACCTGGTGACGGCTGACACGAACTGAAAAATGAGAAATGTAGGATATTTATCCATTTAATGAATACCATGAAGTCTGATAACTGACTCTGCCTAACCAAGATCAAACAGGCAGTGCAGTCTGTCATCTGCAATCAATTTATCACCTTTCCTAGCCTAGATCTGGTTGATTAAATAGCCAAGTTACCTAATTAGGGGGTTAATTCAGAGATCCTAAAGAGGGGCCTATCTTTAGACTTTATGTTTGTTCCAGAACATGGGGAAAGGAGTCATAAAAGTCATATATAGGAAAAACAGAGCAGCGTTTCTGTATTGCATGATAGTGATCTTAAAACACAAATTGTAGCTATACTTGATGAGTCAGAGAGTGGTCAGGTGGCATTCAGCAGAAAAAAATGTTATAAAGTACAATTACAGAAAATATTTTATGGCAGGGCACACACATCATGGTTTTATGCTTTAAGAAGTTTAAAGATAGATTCATCTATTTGGAACAGAGGTTAATAAAGATAAAATGCAACAAGTCAATGAAGTGAACAATTAGATGAAATGAATAAAGGTAATTAAGATTTAGTAATTAGCAATGAGAATAAGCTACATTTCACCCAGATGCCTAATTAAAAGAAAGTGAATTTGCTATTTTAGATACTGAATTTAGGTATCTATAAAATATATTTTACATATCTAAAATGAGTATCCTATTTTTTATTCACGACTCTTCACAAACTGTTATTTGAGCTGGTTCTCTCTGGCATTGTGGCAAAAATGAAAGGTGAAATCAGAAGAGCATGGAGAGAAGAAAATAACCAAGTGTGTCTGGATGAGATGAAGCAGTCCACTGAAGAAAATGAAAAATGAAGCAAATGAAACAGAAGAATGACCAAGATGGCAAAATCCAGTCATGGACAAGAAGCAGAAATCTCTCAGAAAATCAAGCAGTGGTGAGGAAATGAAGTCCTTGTTGACAGAGTCTCCAGAAAAAAGGGAGACTCTTTTATGTGTTGGCCCACACAACACATCAAAAAGTAGCTGTTGCATCTGTGAATACCCAAGACTTTTTTTTCTGGAACTGTAAGATGTTCAGTAGCCAGAATTAATCTCTTCCTTGAAGGGATATCATCTGCCAATAGGTTTCTGTCTAAAAAACTAATGCAATTCACAATCTTCCACACTTTAAACAGTGACTAACTGGTCAAACTAGCTGAAATCCTACTGGTTTGGGAGCAAAACAAGGAAAATAGACTGTGTGGGGCTCACCACCCTCAAGCTGCTGAATCAGCAATGGGAAGACACCACAACCCCATCAAGCCCATTTTTGGGATGTCCCAAGGATGGGAAACCAGGATCTTTACATTTTGAAAATTAATTTGGTGGTCTTGTCAGGGTCAAGCTGCAAATATGAGGAGAGGGAGCTCACAGGCATGTCCACTTAGAGCCATAAGCACTCAGATTTAATGCTGTACCCTTTTTAGTGGAAATTGTGTGCCATCAGGACAGCCAAGCTGGCAGGATGATGTCCTATCTTCTGCCCTTATCAAGGGGAAAAAAGGGAGAAAAACATAACACTTCATAATTTATTTCTCCTATAAAAACACTGAACAAGCTATTTTTTGCCAAAGCTAAATAATTCCTATTTTTATCGAGTTCTTTTGGTGTTGATATCTTTGGGCTCTTTGGTAAAAATAAAAGGCTCTTTAGATCCTGTGACTTAAAATCCTTGTTATTTGTACGCTATTTTTAAGGTGTGAGACACGGTGGCAGCAAAAATTAAATTTACTACTGAGTTTTAACATTTTCTGCCTAATTTGTACACTGAAGCTGACCATTTCTGGTATATGCATCAGTTCATTAATACATGAAAATATGCTATCAAACAGACGATCAAATTTCATGTAAAATAAGCTCCAGCATTCAAACTGTTCCTGATATTTTATGTGTAACTCTGTGGGTAGATATATTTCTTGCTACTAGAGCAAAACTGATTTGTGTGATGGTTCCCCATCACAAAATCACTTGGAAGGTTGTGAGATAAAATGTCGCTTAGGATAATGTAATTGGCCTTAAGGTACAGGAGTTGAATTATTTTCAGTGATTTATAATCTGGAAATTAAAGACTCACTCATTTTCTAATTTAATTCCATCTTCAATGGAAAAATGTTCACTCTGAACTAAATTGGCGAGTAATGTTGCTAATTCAAATGCAGATGCAATTTCGATTCTGGTAGCAGTTTGCTGTGATTGACGAGTCCCCAATGGATCATAATGATTCTTATCTCCCAATCTCACAAATTCTCTAGCAGTTGTGATAATAACTTCAGCTAAGGAGAAAAGGCAAAAAATAAATTCTCTGCCGCACTGTCAATTCAGGCTTTGCTTTTTCCTGACATGGAATGGGGTTTATTTCAAATCTATTGCATGTTGGAGACAAATACAAAGCCTCATCGCTAAATTCTGTGTCATCATAAAACTGCAGTTTAATTGTTTACTGATACTCTTTGGACTTGCTCTCAGATCTTTCTAAAAAATATTTCAGAATTCCTATTGTTAATTAGCTTAAGTTACACTCAGGGCAATTTGTTGGCAAGTGCAAAATACTGGGGACATAACCAGCAATTAGGTACCATGAGCAATATTTTGAATTGTTGAATTGTTGTCCTATTTAAAAATACATTAATATATCTCTTGTTTTCTCAATTACTGCATTAAACCTTGGTGCAAGTTATGGTGATGCTCTAAAAAATGGGATTTCCTTTGCCAGGGACAGGCTGGCCTTGGACTGGCTACAGGTTTATTTGTATTTCCACAGTGAATTCACATTGATGGGACAGTGACTCTGATGAAACAACTGTCCTTCCCCCAGATGAGGCCTTGCAAACTAAATGGTAGAAAGACTGTGAGAAAAGTAACTTTTAAGGAAATAAAATAGCTAATTTCAGGGCATGATGAGGAATATATGGAAGGTTACTTCTTCTCATGTGTGTCTTACTATTTCTGGGGACGTACTATTTCCAAATCTTAATGATTTAATGGTCTTAATAATCTAACTCCTATAAAAGTGCTTGCTTCTGTCACTTTATCTCAGAAGAAAAAATTCTTTTGCTGGGGAAGATCCTGCTCTCCTCCCTTTCAGCCACTTCAGCTGGGTTTGCTCTTTGGAGAGGAGCTGGCAGAGGGACAGGAGGATGATGGGATAATTAAGAATGAAACAATTAGACTCTCACATTCTCACAATGGAAAATGTGCAGTTAGAAGAAAATTCTTCCCTGGGAAAGTATCTGAAACCTAAAGGCTTATGTGTCACAAGTTTGGCCACTTTGCCCTCAAAGACAGATTATCCTGAAAACTCCTGATGTGGGGAGTAAAGGAATGAAAGTGGAAGCTCTTGAGAGAAGTTCTCACCAGGGGTTGTGCTCATGTGGAGGGGGATGGAGGTGCAGGGAGATGTTCCCCTATCAGGTACCACTGTCAGCAGCTCCTGACCCCCTGGATGACCTGGAGAACTTCCAAACCAGCCCAGAAGAAACCTCTGCTTCTTCCCTACAGCATCTTGTGTGGGATCAGGCACATCCCACCATGGCTGAGGTCTAAGGGTGATAGATCTGCTCAGGCCACCCACTGCCTCGGGGTCTGTCTTACAGAGCTCTTCCTTTAGGCTCTGCTTGCTCTCACAAGAACTCCTTGAAAGATCTTGGAAAATAACAAAAGAAAGACATACCAATATCACCTACTTACTGCTTATTTGCAAGAATATATTTTTGTTAAATATTACTTGCAATAATATTTTTTGTAATTAAATTGCCTATTTATCTGAAGGTTTAGAAATGAAACCAACTAAAACACAGTTTAAATGCAATTTTTCTACCCAAGGATTAGCAAGAAAATATTTGACTTGAGCCAAACAATTCACTCTACTAAAAAGGATCATGAATCTTGATCTATAGCTCCTGACACATGGTAAAGGGGGAAATGCCATGATTATTTGGGTTTTGTTTGCAGTGGTCAGCCCGAGATTTAGTGTAAGCTGATGGAGCTCCAGCAGCTTTGCACCCTCTGGGTCAGGTTGTTTGTGTCATTAAAGTATTGACAATGCTCAGGATCAGTGGAAGTAGAATATTGCTGAGAGATCAGAGAGTGCCCCTTTGAACACACTTTATTGCCTTTTCCATCTTATCAGCACTTGCCATTATTAACCTGAGCATTTCTGTCTGAGTGGGCTGCAGAGGCAGGGGATAGCAGGGGGAAGCAGTGGCAGCAGGAGGACAGGTAAGGTGTGGGAGAGATAAGATGATGTGCTCTTCCCTTTCTCCCATGCACATCACACACTCTCATATAAATACCCCGATAAAACTCAGAGAGCACAAAGTCCTCTTGGAGAAAAGCTGTGCTGAGCCAGGGATCTGCACCACCAGTGGCTCTGACCTGAGAGTGTATAAGAGTTATCTGATGTTATCTGTCCCCTTGCACTATGAGGAGGGACTCGATAAGTCTGGATTGCTGCAAAAGAGATTTTAGTGCCCAGTGGAAGAATACTGTCTTCTCAGTTTAAGGAAAAAGGGGAAAAAAACCTACCTGTCAGTGGATTTAGCCACCCAGGGCAGCTGGTTTGGGTGTAATTGTATGCCAGATGTCTTTTTTCATTCAGTGCTTGTAAGTTTTGCAGAATAAGATAAATATGTATGTACTCTATGCATTTTATGGAAATCTTCCTGCCTTTTTTTTTTTTTCAGGGAAAAATATGAATCCTTAAGTGGTGGTCAGAACTATTCCCCTTGAGCTATGAGCTTGGCAATGCAGGTAGATGTGTTTTTCTTGTCTGAGGTATGGATTTTCCTCATGGTACTGTCAAAAAATAGCTGAAACTTTTTTAAAAAAATCAGTTTCTAATGAATCTAAACATCAGGCAAAGAAAATGTCTATTCTTTTCCTATTCAGAATGCTGTAAAAATAAGACTCTCTCAATGGGAGCAAGTGGAGATAAAACAGGATAAACCACCAGGAGATCAGACTGTCTCCTCACTGTGCTGCTATGGGGCATCTCTTATGGCACAAAGTTGTTGCACAAAATTCAGTGTCAGGGACAGTTTCATTGGTATCTGGTGCCTTCAGGACTTTCTTTGCAGCTCCTGCCACGTTGGCTCGTGGCCTTTCTGCACAGTAGACAGAATCCAGCACTGTGGTGGCCTCCACACAACTCTCCAAGCAACAACCTCCTCAGGAACTTGAAGGATGGAGGGTAAATAGCCTTTAAAACAGCAGGAACACATGGCCATTAGTGCCAGTGCTGGCTGTGGTGCCCCTGCCACCCCACAGTGTGTCTCCTCCTTACTGGCCATGCAGACTTGTGAGGAGCCCCAGTGCCAGCGAGACAGGGCACTCAGAACACCCTCACCACGCAGGAGAGGGGATTTTTTGGCACAACTTGTGTGTGCAGAGGTGGGGACTCACACTGATCACTGGCTCTCAGTAATTCCAACAGCTGAGTGCCTTGAAAATATACTGCTGTGCTCATAATGTCTTGCCAGCGTTTCACATTAACCTTTCGACTATCTGAATTTAACTCTGTAAGTAAGCTAGATAGCTTTCTAAAATGGTAGATAATATAACAAAAAAGGTGCAGACGTGAATGAAGATATGTGAGCAAAGCAGTTATTAAAATTACAATGATTGATGCTGTAATATTCTGAGGTATCCTATATGTGGAACTCCAAGAGGCTGTTCCCTTTAACATGCACATGTAGCTGCTAATTGGGGTGCACAGAGTAGGGAAACTAAGCCAGACTTCGAAAACAAATCCAGGGCGACAGGAAAGGAAAGACTGCTGCTTTGATACTCTACAGTGCCTTGGAAAATGCCTGTGGCTCACGGGTCCAAATTTGGTAATAAAATCAAGGCGTTCAGCTTCTTTGTCCCAGACTCACATGCAAAACGTGAATATAAAAATGTTTAGCAATGAACTCATTTGTGGCAGCGTGACACAGACCACAAAGCCTCCGAAGGCATCAAAAGAGTCCAGTAAAAATAGCTGCCAAGAGATCTGCTCAGGTTTCCCACTTCTGCATTGATTGTACCCCATACATAAGTTTATGGTTCTCGATGGCCTTTGAAAAGTTAAAGACCTTCTGCTTGGTAAGGAGTTATCTGGAAACATCATTTCACCACATCTTCTTCCACTTTATCCACATGTCTTTAAACCAGTTTAATCCTTGCAATGGAAGCAGGACTGGAAGTTGCAGGGGCATATCCTCTTGATTCATGAACATAACTCCCATTAGCACTAAGAGAAGTTATGCACTTGCATCGAGAGGAGAATCTATCACCAAGAGCTGCTGAGCATCTTAGACTAACACAGCAGCATACTGAAATTTCTCTCATGCAAAATATGCACCCACTTTGCTCCTAATTCCCTGATGCAAATCACTGCCAGCCCAGAAACACACACGCCTAAGGACCAGGGATGATGTGTGGGCACAGCGAGTGGCAGAAATTAGAATGATGAGGAGCAGAAATCACAGCTATTTGGAGGTGGACCTTTATCTGTGAGGAAGTTGGAGGTCAGCTCCTTCTTTGCACAAGAGAAAGTGATGACAGAAATTGTCACCTGACAGTAAAGACCAAAGAGAAAGAATGGAGTATAAAAGTTTTCTAGTTTACTTATTAGTACAATATGTAATTGGATGGAAGTAGCAGGTTTCAAAAATTTGTCTTACTGTAATGACTGTAATTTTTTAGGGATCGAAAATGAATCTGACTAGAAAATACCATTAAACTACCAACTTGCTTAAAATTTAAAGGGTAATTCACATATAATGCTTTTATTTAATAGCCCAATTTACAAAACGTCTAAAATTAATGCAGATCTTTTCAGGACAAAATCAGCTGTAACTGCACCAACTAATTTTTGCTCATTTGAACTGAATTATTAATAAGAGAGAAATATACCATATGTTCCCAAAAGAGCTGGATACATTTATTTCAAATAAAATTGCCGTGTTTGGTGGAATATAAGAGGTTTAAATGCTTTCAGAGAAATGGGTTACTTATATACTGATTTAATAGAGTATAAATCAGACTGTATAATTAGGGACACAGCTGTTTCCTAACCTAAAGCTGCCAGCTTTTGTTGGTTAAGTTCCTTTATCACCTGCATGGCTTTAATCAGCAATAATTTGTTCTTCTTGTGGAGCAATACAAGTTAATCAATAATTTTGCTGTTTGAACTATACTGGAAAAAGGCTTTTATGGCAAGTTTTGCTTAAACTCAGCATACTTTCTCCTGACTTATCCACTTGATTTATTTAAGTTTATTATAATCCTGATACTAATGAAAAATGAAAGTATTTTTGGTAAAATAGCCTCTGCCTACACATGGAGCAAAGATGTATTGGTCGAACTTTTTAATGCACCTTCTTAAGTTTGCACTATATAAACGTTTGGGCAGAAACCCAAAATCCTGACTCTGTAAGCTAAAATGCCATGAAATCATCTCTCCTTAGAGCATACTTGGAGATTTCAATTCTGTCTGCTCCCAGAAACAAACAAACAACAAGGGATAATGGGTATTCCTCTTTTATTCACTTTAGATTTTATAAAGTTGCTTGACCAGATGTCAAAACAAGACCACTCTGAGTGTACAGGTTTAATCTACAATTTGAATTTCCTCTTAACCAGCATCTCTGGTGACACCACCTTGTCATACAGTCCTGGCTTTACTATTAGAACTTCAACAAGGGCTAAAACCCCATAATAAATAAAAGAATAATCATTTCAGCCCCTAAAATGCACATTATACACGTGGATTTACTGAGCTCCCTGCACGAACAGGTCCCCATGTGCACATGGCAGGGAAGGGGATGGCACATTGTGGACACTGCTAATCTTGCAGAACTTTTCCCTCTCCTGATCCAGGTGCAAATTTTGAAGCCCTGGGTTTAGGCTGGGCTCAGACTCATTGAAGACAGTGTGAAATTTTGCCTTAGGTCAATGTGACTCCATGCAATCTCCAAAGGGAAAGTCCTGTTCTCTCACAGTCCTAAGATGTTTCCACCACACCAGATCTAAACCCATGGGATAGACCACTCAGTCAGATCCAGTGGAAAATGCTGCTTGAGTGGTAACTGCAGATATCCTAATTAGGTGTCCCTGCTCTCCAGAAGGAAGGAGCTCCAGGTGCAGCAGTGAATTTTTATAAGTGAGTCTATTTGCATCTGGATTCCACTCATTTTGTGCTCTAATATGAAACCAAGTGAATAAAACTGTTCAGTCACATCAGCACATTATTTTCACAAGGGTTATCTGGGAGGGAAGACTTTTTAAAGGACATATCCATGATATGAAAACGTGGGAGGCTTGCTAAAGTCCTGGATATCTAGATGAGCTACGCACACAGGGGAGAGGGAGGCAGCTCACATGTGCATGGAAAAGAGCAAAGTTTCATTTGGAAAAGTTTCCCTGGTCATAAAAAGCTGTTCATACCTCCAATTTTAACTCTTCTTAAGAAAGTTATAAAACCTAACTCTAATCCCTACAAAGTTAGTTCAGAAGTTCCTCTTGGCTTTAGTATCTTGGGATCAGGGTGGAGACCATGGAAGGTCTGCTTTGAGCTGAGATTTATACAATACATAAAACATGTTTATAATATATTCATGCAAATCCCAAACTGTGATCTTTCTAAATTAAATCCTCAAATTGTAATTGGCCACATGAATGACAATGGCTGTTTTCAGGTATTTGTTGAGTATCATAAAAAAGCAGCACAGGATACAATTTTAAACACATTTCATCTAAATATTTTTATTTACATGGCAGTTATCTCTAACTAATGCAAGCCTATGAAAATTCATCTCTCCAAAAGGAGATTAATTTTCCAAAGTCTGCTGTGACACCATGGAGGCTCCAGTAGCACTGGCTTCAAGAAAGAAGATGTTCCTTAGTTTCAAATGTAACTGTATTTTTATTTAGGGGTGGAGGAAGGAGGTGGATTGGGCTGTGAGTAACTTCTGATGCCAGGTTTATATTTTAAATATATTTTAAGTGCATCTGCTGCTTCCAGTCTTTCTCCTCGTCTTCCTCAGGCTTACACACAGATAATCACATTCCTTCCTTTTAGAGCCAGAATAGTCTTTTAAAATCCCAAAGAGACAATCTGCAACTTAAAGTAGAAAATGAGCTTTACTCACAAATTATGCATTAAAGAGACTTTGTATCTCACTCTAAGTCTTGCTCAGAGGGAGCTTCCACATTCACAGTTTCCAGCTGTGCAGGCCATAAAAATTTTATGCCATAACTTTTACAGACTAAGAGGGAAGTTTCTCCACACTTAGCCTGGTTTGAGGAGCTGCCACTAAAGAACAAGCTCTGTCTAACCCCTCCTAATTAGCTCTTTGTCCCTGATGACAAGCACTGTGCCACCAAGGGGGACAACCCGAAACTTCTGACCAGCTAATTGAAAAATTCACAAAGTCTTCTCCTTCCACTCAGGATAAAAGTGGACTTACATAAATCCCAATAGACTTCAAAGTGAAGACAATAAGTTTTGAGGGCTTTTCTTTGGGTTGTCAGGGACCTTAAAGATCATCTATTTCCAATCCCTCTGCCATGGGCAGGGTCATCTTCCAGTAGGAGGCCCAAGCCCTCCCTCAGCATCTTCATATACTGCTCTCATTTTACACTATTAAGAATAAAAAAAACCCCAAAACTTCTTTGTAAATGTGTGTGTCCAGAGATAATTCCCTTTACTTACAAGCCAGGAGTCAGGGGAGAAATGATCTCTGCAACTTGCTCATTCTATTTATAATTTATTTCAATTTTTTCCCCACTCTTCCAAGGAACACCATTAATGGTAGTAAAAAGTTACATGGAACCATTTGGTTTGTAATGTTTATCTTATTGCTACTCTGTATATGATGGGGGTTTAAATCAATATATGCAGCTAAAGAACTGCTAATTAATGAACTGCTGCTTTCCATGCACAGAGAATGTGATTTTTCTCCTTTGATTCTCATATCCACTGCCAATATAAGGTAGGTCTGGAGGTATGACCCCTAATTCTTAATTTTGAAGTGCTGAGAAAAAATGGAGAGAGGCTTGTAAACAAGATATATTTGGCCATTCCTCCAGTGTATTTTGATCTATGTAATAAAGGTCAGTGTTTCATTCTGCATTCTCCCAAATATCTAATTGCCTAATTATTGCATTATTTCACAGCCAATCGGCTGAAAGGGTTTGTATGGGAGTATGGCAGAATAAGAGGGCTGTCAGTCTTTGGTTATGGTCCTATAGTTCTAATTCAAGAATTAAATATCTGTCTTTTCTAAAAGTCATTACATGATTTATTGGAAAATTGGTAGAAACAGCCCTGGGGGGGTTGTGCTCAAAATCTGGTTTAGAAGAGTGGCTGCTAGCTATGACTTTTGATTTTCTTGTCTCAAAATGAATAGCACTGCCTGTTTCTATGCAAATTGAATGTTTGAATGTATTTTTTTAAGATAGATTATATTTGTTAATTTAATTGTATTTCCTATGCAGCAAGGTGATTTGTGTTTTGATCTGTATTTCGAGAGGAAACCCCTTTTGCTGCTGATTCCCCAGAAGTGCAGGGCTGCTTTTTCTGTTGTTTGATAGCTCTCAAATGTCTTGCAGAAATTGTAGGTCAAGAATTACAGCCCTGGTAAATCATGCCTCATGAATGAGAAGTCAGCTGTGATTTCTCTGGGGTTTTTTTGGTCTGTCTTTAAAATGAGCATAATATTCAGAAGAAAATAAAGGCTCCTTTAACATATATTGGCATAAATATCAGCCATGCCAATATATGCATATTTATGACATTCAAGCTCTGTTGACATCTAGAATTCAGGCTGTATCAAATAGAGAGGAGCTGCCATAAATAAACTTCAAGACAACAACATTTTTGATAGCCCTATTCCCAGTAATTATTTTTAAAAATACAATTAAATTTATTTTCTGCATATAAAACTCATTACTTCCAACCATGGACCAAGAGGTGCCTCCATCCTCTCTCCCTTTGCTTGCTGAGAAGTATTTTGCTTTATGCAGGATCTGAAACAGTTTTAGGGTTAAAACAGGAATAGGTGGCTTGTGACTCCTGTGAGGGAGTGGTGGGGCTGGGGACATCCAGGGACTGGCAGTGCTGGAGACACCACGGGGCTGGGACAAGGGAAGGAGGGTTGGCTGGTCCTCTGGGGGCTCAGTAGCCCCCAACAACTTTGGTGTGGTCCAGTAACTTCATCTCGAGCACCTGAACTTCTTTGTGCATCTCTGCTGACCCGTCTACCTCTGCTTCTGCAATAACTGACCCCCTTTTAGCACCAATAAAAGTGATTCCCTTTGCTGCCATTCCCAGGAGGGCTGCAGGAGATAAGACAAGGAAGGGCTTCTTTGTGGCTTCGTTCACCTCCTTCTTCACAGGAACTGCCTCTTATTTCATGCTTCCCAAGCTGAAGGCTCACAAAAATCAATAACTGCTCCTGCCTTTTCTCCCTCTTTTCTGCCAAAGTGTCAAAACAATACTGCTAGAGAAAAAAAAAAGGTCACAAAAATGCAGGTTTGGAAGCAAACAAGGGGTTAACTTTCCTGTTTCTGCATCTGATAATTTATAAGGATTATTTGCATCCATTGTCAGCCACTGGACTCACGTAATAGCCCTAAAGCTCCAAAGGGCAAATAAGAGGCACATCAGATGCAGCTGGACGGATACAATAGATTGAACATCTCCAAAGAACTCCCATTAGAGTCCGTTGGGTCAATAATCCCCAAACTAAGAAGGATTTACATCATGGGCCACAACATCTGTTCTGGAGCCATTACATTTTATCAAGGCAAGATCTAGTTTTAAAACTCATATGCCACACAGGTCTAGCTGCCTGTGAAGATGCCATTCGAGATCACAGCATAACAAATAAATGCAATCAGAATTAGGAACAGGATCTTACCAGTGTCAGAATAAGTTACACACTTGATTTCACAAAATACCTCTCAGAGTCCCAATGTATGTTTTGCAACAGAAGTGCAAACTTAGAACAAAGCAGTCTGCGTGCACCATGAACTATGAATGAGATGCACCTTTACTGAGAAAAAAAAAGAGGCAAAAATATATTTTCTGCATTACCTTCACACATTGTGCTCAGTGGGGATCTAGGAAAACTTGGAATATTTGTGACATATTTTCAAGAGTATCCAAACTGGACTGAATCTGTGACAGGAGGATGTAGGAGAGATGCTACTCTAACCCCTTGTTCCATACCCCCTCCTACCATCTCTCTGCTTGGGGTACTCAGAAATTAATTTCAGCTTGGTTAAATTTAGAACAGCCTCAAAATTCCTCTAATTTATGCCAGTGAGAACGACTTTCTGTGTATCAGTTTCATTCTCTGACAGTGGGTTACACTTTGCAGATAGAAACTTGCATCAATAGAAGCAACTGGGGGAAAAATAAGGGGGAACTCACAATTTTATCGACCTTTTCTTTTGTGCCAAGGCAGTGGCACTAAATGAATGAAGGAAACCACAGGATCTAACTCCTTTCTCCCCACAAGTTTGTACAGTAAAATAGCCCTGCAAACATAGCACATAACAAGAATATCATCACAACTACGTGGTAAATCTGCAAAAGGCTTAAACATTAAAAATTAATCTCAAGACTTTATTATTCCTTTGTACCTCAGCACTGCAATGATCTTTGTGTAGTGGAGGTCTCTGCAGTGCTCCTGTGTGCTCTTATGCCTAGGCAGAATGCCATGAATTAAGGATGGAGCGTAAACCCTGCCTTTGAATTTCCTGGCTTTTGTTAGTTTGTGTCATAAACTCAACATTATTCAAATCTAGGGTTTTGTATTTAATATTATTAAATGCCTCCTCATCAATGCCAAGTCTGTAATTGGTCACAGTGAATAGGTGATTAGACAGATAAAGTGCAATTGTGATTGCAAAAAACTATCACCAGGTTTGCCGAGGACAATAATTATGTAGCTTATAATGTTTGAAAATATTGCCTAAATCTCCTTCCCACATGTTGTTTGTGATGGAAAACAATTAGACAAAGGATTCTTTTTCTAAGCTGCCTCTGATTCAGATTTGCCTGATGAATGGTCTTTATACTGAACCCAAAGCATTTGTTCCAAGTAAATTATATGTCATTGCAAATGCAAAAGGCCTGCTTCACAATGTTTATTGGGATAAATTAAATCTTCTAAAGATGGTAAACAGAAGGCCTCAATAATTATTCACTTCTGTATAGTTTAAACTGAAAAGGATGTTGCAGTTAGAAGGATGGAGATGAGGCAAACAACACTCCCTGCTTTGTGTTAACAACATAAGAGGTACAATAGGGAAATTTAATTTGATACTGATCTACATGAGGCATAACACAGCAACACAGTTTCAAATGCTACTTTTCTAATGGCAGCCTTTGAATTGCAAATTTCCACCAAAACCACCTGATTCATTACTTGAACACGTTCCCAATCCAGTCAAGGAGTTTTCCCTCCTCAGCTTCCATTGGGGCAGGAGCGGGCTCTTCCTTGTCATTTTGGGAGCTGCATCAACCCCCCCTGGCTGCTTTACTTGTGAAAGCCACGAGCCTGCAAGGTGACCAGCACACAGGCAGCTCAACAAAAAAGATGCTTCTGCCTTTGCTGCAGCAGCCAAAATTCTCCTCTCACTGAAAGGTCAACTCCCAGAATAGTCGGCAGCCCTTTCGGAAGCGCTCGCCTGGCGCTCGGAAAGGACCCTTCTCAAAGTTGGCAGCGGTTTGAAAACGTTTTGTCCCTTCTGTGGGCCATCCAAAGCCTGCTGAAAGGAAGGGCAATCTGTCATTTAGTGCTGCGAGGCTCCCAGTGGCAAAGTGCTCCGAGGATGGCAGAGCCCTTCAAAGCTGCACGGGAAGGACGAGCCCAGGAGCGCGGCGAGACTCTCTAGCGCTTTCTCACTTCGTGTGAGAAGGCTGCCATTCAGCCACTTCACGTGTGAAAAGGCACAATGGGCTGCCTTTGCAGCTCCTCGAGCCTAAAGGGAATATATGGGAACTTTGAAGGGTGCCAGTTAATTAGCTTATGATCCAGCTTAAGGTAAAACCGGATCTGCAATAGTTTCTGTGCATGTTGTCGGGGCTCTTTAGTCGCTCCCTTAGCTCATTCATGGAGCCATTATCATTTGTCTAGATTTCCAAGTGGTTAAAACTCACTGGAAATCTGTGCACAGGTGATTGGAAACTGTCCTAGGGGCTATTAAACTGCCCTATGGAAAAGGATTAGCAGATACTCAGTTGCTTTGTTGTCTTTACTGGAATATTTATAAAATTCTTAAAATATTTGTTTCTTTCTCTTTTAACCCTAGTTCTACATTTCAGGAGTTTGTACTGCTTGACTCATTCCGACATCCCTTTTCTCATCTGCTTCCCATTCATTAGTATTCAGAGGCACAGGTACACCTTTAACTCACATTCATGCATAGACTCCCAGACAAAAAACCCTATTAGTGGAACTCCATACCTATCCTGAATACATTTGTATTTAAACATATGTAAAAGTTGAAAAATAAATATATGTTTGCATGTTAATTGCAGGTGGCATCCAATTTCCTTTTTGCTTCAAGGACACACTGCCTCTCCTTGATATACCCCAAATCTTCTGCCACCTGAAAGAACTGCTTGGAAGCCAGAAGGAGAGTTTGCAATATCCCTGCTGTTCAGCAGGGCCAGGGCAAAGGGATGTACTGGCAGAGCAGGTCTGGGGAAGGTACAGGGATCTCTTTATAAATAACAAAAATACCTTTGTGCACTCCAGGTTTCCCCCTGCTCAGCAGATGGCCAAAGGAAGCAATTACAGCGAGCTCTAAACAAGCAGAATTTTCCTTACAAAACAAGTCACTAAAATCCTTTATATGTGAACAAGCTTTTATTAATGACCTCTTTGAATCTTGCTGGTGAGCCCAGCAATAACACACGGGTATTGTTAGAAATGTAAATGTAAAGAGATAAGGAAATTTTCAGGCAAATCTATATTTAATTTCAAAGAAAGCTGCTCATTTCTAATGGCCTTGTTTGCATGGATATCTGATGGTAAGGCTAGGGGAGGGTCACAGCAGATAAAACCTAACAGTATCATTGAATGAAAAACAAATATTTATTTTCTCTTTGTCTCTTTGGGACTCATTTGCATTAAAACTGCAGCTTTTCCTGAGACCGTTAGTGAAAAAAACCCACCCTCATTTATGCATTTAATATTAGGAAGGCTCTTTGAGATTAAGGTTATATAAAAGCTGATTCCACTCTACATGCTCGTCTTTCCACAAAGAACACGAGGCTGAGATGAACAGTCTGGATAATCGGTTTGTTGTGTACTTCAAATTTGCATTTTATTGCACCGCTGTATTTTTATAACTGTATTATGGATCCTATTGTCACACTTGGTTTCTTTCCTGAATTCCAGCTGCTATTCTACAAAGCTATTTGTCACTTATTTTAACCTTGAGCATGCAAAACTCCTCACAGGATTAAAATTAAGCAAGTGCTGACGTGAAGAGCTGTTCAATGCACCCAGTCAGTCTTCCCTGCCTACCTGAAGCTCTTTTCCATCATCTCCAGTACCCTCCTTGCTCTTTGGCTCTGGGAAAACCTTTTGTTGTCATTCCTAATGCCAGGGAATTCCTCTTAGAAATGAAAAAAAGTAAAATAAAATTGTGTGGATACATTTTTCTGAATAAATTATTATTTTTTTTGTTTAAGTCTGGGAAACTCACTGTCATCATAGAATTATAGAATGGTTTGGGTCAGAAGGGATCCTAAAGCTCACCCCATTCCACCCCCTGCCATGGCAGGGACACCTTCCACTAGCCCAGGGTGCTCCAAGCCCCCTCCAACCTGGCCTTGGACACTTCCAGGGATCCAGGGGCAGCCACAGCTTCTCTGGG
>JAWWEE010000159.1:31450287-31474669 GCA_035221455.1 Xenops minutus
CTCCAAGCCCTGTCCAACCTGGCCTTGGACACTTCCAGGGATCCAGGGGCAGCCACAGCTTCTCTGCCCAACCTGTGTCAGGGCCTGCCCACCCTCACAGGGAAGAATTTCTTCCTAATATCTGATCATAACCTACCCTTTCAGTTTAAAGCCACGTTTTAACCTTCTGTAAGGACAATCAATAACTCCCCTGAGCACATTTTGCACCAGGGATGCTCCCAGCAGAGACAAGAAGGGCTCCCACCCGTGCAGGACAGACAGAGCCCATCAGAATTGTTGTGTCCACATTGTGTCCACTCCTTTATGTGGTGGACTGTAAATACCCCAGGGACTGTTGGAAAACAGGATGATTATTCCAGGATATTTTGCATGCCCTTTTATTTCTGTCATTGAACAGTAAAACTATAAAATATGATCAGTGCTCTGAGGTTCTTTCCTTTTTTATTGACTGCTTGGTGTGAATAAGCATGGAGCAAAAGCCAGTTGTTGTTAAAGCCTTAATCTAAAAAGCTGTACAAGCTTATGTGTCTTTTAAACAAGTAGCTGATTTGCTTTTAAGTCAGCCAAGTTAAAAAAGAGCTAGAACTCAAGTAATGCAGGAGGTGGTGGGATCTCTTGAGGGAGCTTTATATGGAGTAGCATTTCACATCAAAATAATTACATCTTTGTACTGATTAATGATTAACCTGGCTCTTTAATATTCCTTTCTGAATGCCAGCTTCAGTCTCCAGATAGACTGCATCTGAAGTCAATAGGAGAAGTCATGTGCATGCCAGAAAACCCAAGTTATCTTTGTCATTAACCTTGAGAAGCATCATTGATTACTGGCAGTAAGTAAGATCTAATGCTTTTAGGGAAACAACTGCTTCAAAAACAATTTTCAAGGCATATTTGAAGATGAGTTAGATGAAGCTACAAAAATATTGATATGATTTGGTACAGCTAGCTCCAAATTGCTTTGTAACACAGCTCAGTTTGCTTTCCTGGTATGGTGAGGAAGGGGAAAGTCACCATGTTGCCTTGTTTTCCAGACAAAATTAACACCTGCCTATGATGCAGAAATTAATAGAACCAGAGAGGCATGTGAGTGCAATGCTGATGCTCCACAAAGATCATTTTAGGCAATAGAGGGATCATGACTTTGCTGCACTATTCACTGAAGCTCCTTTGTGACTCAGATGTATGTGAAATTGAAATGTTTCTGAGCTGACAGGGAAAGCTGAATACACGTGTGTTTTCTGTAGCTTGGGAGGTATCAAAAGCTAATTCCAGAGAGATTCCCATCCCACTTTTTGGATTGAAAGGGATTTGCAAGCCTTGAGAATTTTAGCTGCCCATTTCATCATCAGTTCTTAAAACTCTGAGTGTTACTTCTCCCGGAGGTGAAACACCAGTCATCTGAAGTTTTTTGAATGAGTCTTTTTGTACTCTTTGGAAAGTACAAAAGTGGTTTCTGGGGGGAGTTCTCCACCCTTAAGGACTTTAAACTTCAGCCACTGGAACTGCTTTTCTTTCAATTTCCTCAATATGTATTGTACACAATGATGCATGTTTAACAAAGGGCTCTGCGCTCTCACTCAGTTTGAGGATTTCCAAGATTAAAACACTTTCTGGCCACTTTATCCATCGGTTTCCCAAGTGGATGATAACATTTTGCAGGGTATGGCCTGTCCTAGCAAGCTTGAGTAGACTCAAATATTAGGGACCTGCAATGTTCTTTGTCAGGCAAGTGCATTTCAGATTACCACAAAGCTTTTCGCTGATGCTCTTTTTATGTATTCTATGAATTAAGAGACTAGGGAGATATTGAGAATATTGCCCCAAAACTGCCTTGGTTGCTGTTTTAAAGGGCTGTGTCAATTTAATGTCTTGGGAGAGGAAAAAGCCCAGAGCACATCAAATAAAAAATTCAAATCAAAGTTGAGTCATGTGAGATTGAAATAAATGAATAATGAAATAAAGGATGTTGTGCTGAAATAAAATATGATGTAAAATTGTTCCAGTCTGCTGCCTGGCAAGCAGCAAATTGCAGAAGTTAAGGCTTAAGTCAGTGGTTCTAAACTCATGAAAAGCCTCAAATTTACAAAGCTTTTGCCTAAGCAAATGTTGTAGTTACCAGTCTGTGGGAAACTTGCCTGAGCCTGACTTTAGCCCCATGCAGGCAGCTCTGCCTGTTTTATTAAGATGTGACCCTTCTCCTGCTGCAAGCTCATCCCTTACACCATGATTTGCAGCAATTAATTGGTCTCCTCTAAGCTGACTCGCAAATCCATATACTACTGTAATTACCTGAATGTAAAATATTTAGGAAATATCTATCATGCTCTTGGAAGTCTCAGGTCATTGAAAGAAAGCCAATGAAATTGCAAACAGGCTGAAGGGATTGGCTCTCAGGTACCTTTCCTCCCCCCTCCCCATTCTCTTGGCTCTTAGCATTTGTCTCTAGGGCATGACCAAATAGTGGCCATGTGTCATAAAGACATTTATCATGTAATTACGGCGTTCAGATCAGTTTCTGTTGATGTGAGATGATTACTGTGTATTTCACGCCTTTCAGGTTCCCAGCTGGGATTCAGAGATTTAAGGACGTGGGATATATATTTTTTAAATTTATGAGATAGCCATTAATTTAATTAATTGGACCATAAGAGTTCAGTCAGTGACCAAATAAGACTCCTACGAAACAGAGGGAGCCAGATGTTTTATGGAGTTTCGATATTTTTGGCAAAGCAAAGGCCTTTGTTTCCTCCTCCAGGAAGGGAATGTTTCTGTGGAGTAAGGAAAATGACACATCAAAATCATTCACTGTAAAACCTGGTATTAAAATGAGAATACTCTTTGAATGAGACTACTTTAAGCCTGACTTAAATTGCATTGTTCTTAGGTGGTAGCAATAGCCCCGTGCCATTTCTCTATGGCTTACATCAATACTTGCCTTTTAAAATCTGGGCTCAGGCATTGTACTTGTGATTCCTGGAATGAATGGTGAGATTTTGTGTTGTGGTTTTATTTGATTTTGTGTTTCCAAACTGAGATCTGATTTTGATTACCGCGAGAAGGATCCTGTCACCAAGGTGATCATGAAGCTGGATTTCTGATGTCTTCAATATTCACTACATTTATATGAGCTTCCATGAAAATAGATTTCCATTGAAAGCCTGTTTCTCCTGATATTGACCATCCTCACAGCTGTTTAAATTTCTATATGTTGTTTTAAAAGGCTTCATTAAAGCAGTGTAAGATTTTAGTGAAATAGAGTTGAGCTTCCTTTCCATTATCTCTTACCATGAGATGCAGCAGGAAATCCAGGACAGCAGCTGTGTCCAAATTACAGCTGGACAAGGCATTTTATGCTTGTCCACTTTTAAGAAAACCAGTTTATCATGATTTCCTCTTAAAGAATTCAGCCTGGTTGCATCCAGAGATAACCTCATATCTTAAAATTTAGCACAAACGGCTAGAAACATAAATTTTACGTTGACAGAGCAAGGTGGAAGTGGATATCATGGCACCAAAGGCATGCCTCTTGCAGAAGGTTGATTTGCTGTTCCCTGGCACTGCCACACTTGCATGGGTGCAGTCAGACTGGCATAAAGCCACTGTAATGGATCATGAATTAAGTCCAAAGGCTTCTTCCTGAGCTGGTGTTGGCTGGCAGAGCTCCACAGCATCCATAGACTCCTGGGAATGCCACTAAGACACTTGCCTGTCATGCTTCCAGCCCTATGGTCACAGCCACACGTGTGATCCCCTTGAAAATAACATCCAGTCGTGATGCACTGATCCAGCTGAGCATTTCTACACTTTTCCTTCTTTGGGGAATGTATTTGTCTAGTGGAAATGATTGTGGAAGCATTAGAGCGAAGGGAGTTATCGAAACGTAAATCAGCAGCTCTATTTGTCTCCTGTGCTGAGAGTTAAAAATACAAATCCAGCAGTGGCTGAGGATTGTAAAAGGGTGAGCAAGCAGACAGGTGGGATTTACACCGGGAGGAAAACAATGGCAGAAGTGTGGGGACAGCAGAGGAATTATAGCTGGGTTTATTGGAGGGCACAGCCCTGGCCCTGGCTGTCCCAAGATCACTGCACATTGCCAGCCAAGCTGTTCTCCTGCTTAATTTACAGCTCACAAGGTTCCTGCACCGTCTCATGAAAAATCTCAGTGGGAACTCGCAGGAGAAGGTAGAACAGTGATCAAATTATTCACATTCCCGCAGAGGAGCTCCTCTAGCCCAGAGAATGGACGGTAATTGTCACCAAAAGTTGTCACCAGGGGTTTTATGATCTCTGGGCTTCTTTTGGATCGGAATATGAAGCATAACGTAACACCAGCCTTCATCTTTTGCATAAATCAGTGTCACGTTTGCAGAAGAGCAGCAGTTGCAGAGGTTTGAGGAGCTCCCGTGGCAGAGATCAGCCCAGCCTGAGTGTTGCTGGGTGTGTGCAGTCACTCTGATTACAATTTATGTGTGGGAAAAGCAACAGGAATTGCCTTAAGATTGCTCATATGAGTACTCAGAAACAGATTTTGACCCATAACGTGGCATTTTGGTAGTTGAAATGAAGCCTTTCAGAGCGCCCTCTTTGGAAGGAAGTTATTATTATACCTAAATCTATAGTCCCCTGTAATTGAATTCACTTCTTCCTCTACAACATGACTCTTAATCTTGTTTGCTTCATTTTAAATAATAAATAAAATGTAAAAAGAAATAAAAGTAAATATTGTAAGTGTCTATTTAGTTTGACACAAGCCTAACAGAAAATAGGATTTTACTACTCCAGTAAATATTATTGTTTGCTCTTTCCTTTGGTGCATGCTTGCCTTTCAGGTAAATTTATCTCTATGCATCTTCATACTTTAAAATGGCAATAAAAGATCCTGAAGTCTCTGTGACTTAGGAGTATGTGTAACTAAGAACAATTTTCTTGCAAACCCATTTCCATGCTCTTTTAGAAGCTGATATAGAAACATTCCATATAGTTAATATTTAATACCAATATAGTCATGAAAAATTCAGCTGCTAATAAATGGGATTTATTTATTTTCTACCATTTGAATCGCCACTACCGTCATTTAAAACTGCTGATGGATACACTGTCTTAAGTGGAAACAAATATTCATTTGTTGTGGGCTGGATTGTGTTTATAAAAGCTCTTTGGCTCCAGAGGTGAACCCCAAGCTTATATTGTGACATGAACACCATGGAAAGGTCAGTCTTGTTTTGCAGGGACAGAAATCAGTGCAGTAAGGTGAGACTCATCAGTACTGTAGAGGCAACTACCAACATTATCACTTGCAAAGATAAATCCATACCGGTGCATTGGGTTTGTGTGGCCAGATTTTGGCAGGGGGAAGGTTACAGGGGTGGCTTCTGTGAGAAGCTGCCATAAGCTTCCCCTGTGCCTCCAGGATGAACCCACTACTGAGCCCATCAGGAATGACAGTAAGGTCTCTGGGATAACACATCTAAAAGAGGAAAAAGCAAAGTTATTGTGCAGGTGTAATTGTGGCCAGGGAAGAGCGGGGTGAGAAAATGTGAGAGGAAGAGCTCTGCAGTTCCCCAGGTCGGTGCAGGAGGGGCAGGAGGTGCTCCAGACTCTGGAGCTGAGGTGCCCCTGCAGCCTTTACTGCTCCTTTCTTACCTCATGACATGACACAAAATGGGTTTGAGCATGTAGCACCTCTGCACCTTCTTCCTCATACACCTGAGTAAGAAATCCATATGTATATTCTGTACTTCTTATTAAAACAGAAGGAAAACACTCCAGCTGGATACCCATGTGCTCTGGCTTGCCTGGGCTATGGTCTTTCAAGGGCAATTATGCTGGCCACTTGGAAGAGAGGTGTTACAATTTCTCCACATTTTCCATAGCATTGAAACTCACACTTGCCCTTGGAAAGCTTGCATTTGCTTCTGTGTCTCATACCCAGGCAGGTACCACTCTGGCACTTCTTCCCTCTAAATTTTAAAAGAAAATCTATGTGTAATGGTCATACCATCATTTTTTTTTCCTTCCCCCCCTTCCACTTTTTTTTTTTTTTTAATAAAAATAACAGAGAAAAGAGGCATCAAAAGCAATTTTTCATTTCCACATGCCTATGTGGTAAACCCAGATGTCAGGCTTTTTGTGGTGATGTGATTCATATCACTCCAGTATAGGGTGTTAGCTCTGCATTTAGTCTTGCCTGGACTGTAACGAAGGACACCGATTACTCTGGTGATTTGAGCTAAAAGCTGCAGGAGAGGCATTAGAATACAGGAGACGTATAGGGGAATGCAATTTCAAAGTGGGTGAAAAATGTGTGAGTGGATGAACATTCAGTGAGGTAATTACAGCTTAGGTTTAGTCCTGAATTTTCTTCAGCCTTACTCTAGGGAGAGCCTAATGGCCATACCTGAGTTTTTAATGGCAACATTTGGGCAAAAAGTATGGCTATTAGGTGAGCAAATGTAGCACTTTATCCCGGAGGAACGGATCTCACCTTCGGTGTCAGAAGTAAAGGAGAATCAATTCAGCTGTGTGAGCTGTGAAAGTTTGCAGTGGGAAACCCTGGAATGGTCTCGCTCCGTAGGGAGGGGAGGGAAGATGCTGCCTGAGCCTGGCATGTGCTCAGCACGAAGTGCATGCTCAGAGACAGCCAAACCTATGGATTCCAGCCTCCCTGGGGAAGTTATTCCAGAGTCACAACAGCAGGAAAAGGGGATGTTTAATGTATGCAAAACCAAGTAGTTCAGATCCAAAGAAATACAAGGAGTGTCATTTTCATCACCACAGAAAATGTGTTTCACAACAAGCCAGTTCTTTAATAATTATAATTTTGATACTTGTAGCACTCTTTGGGCAAAGTGAACACTGCCCTTTGTGAAGAAAACAACTTCAGCTGATCTATAAGAATTAGCAGGTTCAGGTTGCTCTTGTCAAACAGCGTGGCAGGGACAGAGTCATGAAATGCTGGAGTAAGAACAACATTTTATATCCCAAGGCTGTCCCAGGTAAAGTAGGATGAACTGCCTCTAGTCTCCCCTATGGAAGGAAAAATTATATTCTACTTCTTGAACCAGCATCTTTCACCTTTTGCAGACGTGTTCTAGCGAATCTGCACTGGGGACAATCTCTTCCTGGAGCTGTTCCTCTTGGAGGATGTTATTGAGCCATGCACCCAGTTCAGCTCATCTCACTGAAGCCAGCCAGGGGCTCACACATCTGCTGGGAAGAACATTCTCCAAAGAAAGTGGGGACTGGGGTTCAAATTCAATTAGGCAGAGGGAGAAGCTTCATCTGGGTCTTACAGATCTTGCCCAAAGAAGAATATTAAGCCCTGCATCTCCAGTGAAAAAGTCTAGCTTTACTTTTTCCTTAAAAAACCCCCATATAATAGAGGTGTATCAAAATCACTGTGGCTCAAGTAAACTGTTTCACTTTAAATAAAACCGGAATGTATCTTCTTTTATCTGATTTTGAATTAGACTAAAACAAGAGTAGAGTGGAGAGAACAATGCCTGCTCTGGCTCTTCTCAGTTCCAGTTCTGCAAATCAGCCCAAACACATCTGCTCTCTGCACTGCCTTAATTGCTTGGGAAGCTTTTTATGGCCAGTTTGGCCCCCAAATTGCAAATTACTTCTGCATGCTGGAGGCTAACCAGGGGAACAAAGCAAAGAGTAATGGACAGCACTCTGACCCTCCCATCTGATGTGCAGCAGGAAACCTGAGCTTGGCTCCTTCCAGGCTCCAGCTGGGACAGAAGTGGGACAGGAGCAGGGGGAACCTCACTGGGACATGGCTTTTACATGGCCAGAGGCAGGAGCTTCCAGCTGTGAAGCAGGAGAAGCCACTCTCATGAGACCTGCTGGCCCTTGTGAAGTCCTAAAACGTTAGATTACCCAGACAAGTTCATCCAGATGTGCCTCTGCTTTTAACTTTATTTTATTTTCCATCAGGGACATTTGCTGTAATGAGATATACATATATATATATATATACACAAGCATCACACCCACAAACTTCCAGGAATATTTATTTCTCTTGTTATTTACTGCAGTGTCTTGCATTTCTATGACTAGGCATTTGATCCCTCAAACAATCATAATCCAAATGTCCTTAAAGTGAACTGCTGTTCTGTACTTAATAGCCTGGTGACTCCTTGGATTAGAGTGATGGAGCCAGTGATGAATAGGGTAAGTATAGTTAACAGCCATTCTTAAACAACTTTGAGTGTCATTAATTTTGTTATAGGACAGATTAATCTGAAATGTCAGGACTTGCTGTACTAGACCTAAAATTGTATTTTCAAACCAATTTTAACAGATTGTATTTCACTCTTGACACAAAATTCATTTACTCACCTTAGATTGCAGCTTTTATTGTAATTGCACCAAATTAAAGCAGGGCATTAGAACCACAGAAAACTAACTTGAAGTTTAGTTGCACTAAATTTCTTTCTACTTTCCTTTTTAATGCATTTTTCACCTTTAAACATGCTCCAGTGCTTGGGCAATGCTACAGGTCAAGAAGAGACTATAACTGCCCTTTGTAGGTACGTAAATCATGTAAATCATATGTAAATCCTACCTAGACAGAGGACAATATTCTGTGGGCTGTTTTATTTATAGAAGACTTGCTTTTCTTTTATCAATTTGATGTTTGTTTTTATGACAGTCACAGATTAGATATTAAAGCCAGCTTATTTAAATCAATTTCAAACATGCAAATAAAGGACAGCCTGGGCAATTGATGATGACAGAAAGAAAGAGAAGTGAATTCAGACCCCAAGAAGGCAGCAAACAGGGAGATTTGCTCTTTTGAAACCCCTGAAATGCTGTTTAAGGATGAGTTACAGGGCTTTTGAAAAGGAGCAATTCCCCCTCACCCCCCAAGTAATACACTGCAGATAATAAATAGCTGAATCAATAATCTGTTCATGGGCAAACTGCACAGCAAAATGTGTTTGGACAGAAACATTTCTGGAATAATTTTGAATTATGAATAAATTCGTAAAAGTACCAGTCAGTTCACAGATAATTCATGAACTGAAATAAGGGCAAAATTTGTCGAATAAATTATTCACTACAAATAGTTCCTAAGCTCTCCAAAGTACTATCACACTTCATTTATCTCTTGCCTTAGGGGTAGATAAAAATACTCAGAAAAAATTATAACTAACCTGAATTTTTCCCTAAAAAATTTAAACCAGAACATCTCCTTCCGCAGTATTTTTAAAGGTAAGAAGTTTTGCTCAGCTGCAGCTTTTATTCCTCTTGCACAGATATTAGAGTTTTTGTCGGAGTTCTCTGATTTTTTTCTCCAGATCAGAGATAATATGGTCAAAAAAGGAGCAGATCTAGCTGTGGGTCCCTGGCTTGCAGCAGTACCTGCCAAAAAACCTGTTTACTGCAAGTTGACAAGAAAAAAAATTACAGATTTTTTTGGTGACTGCTCAGAATTCTCATTTTCTTCTGGTACATGTTCTGCCTCCAAAGGGAGCTGTACCTGTGAATCCTGAGCTTTTGAACATGTTTCCATCCCTGCAAGAGCCTGGGAAATAGTTCAAGGGGCTGATTTGATCGGGGTAAATGGAGATAAACCCAAGGGACGGTAGACGCAGCTGCAAATTCTGTGTGCCAAATTTGGGAATGCCCTATGGGTTTTCGAGATTTACAGGCATGAAGGAATGCCACTGGAATCAGAGAATCACAAAATGACTTGGACTGGAAGGCACCAGAAGTTCATCATCATTTATATGTCATTCCCAGTATCAGCACCAGGAGTATAAAAAATGGCTTTTATTCTCTGTATTAACACAAACCAACACTTTTCTCTGCTCTAAAATAAGAGAGAGAAAGAAAATATTTCAGAAAAGTCTGCTCTGGACAAGAAGGAATTGGGGATCTTTCCAAATTGTAGGCAGGTGTTGGAAAACTGAGGTATGTGCTGGTGTATCAGAAACTTACAGAAATATGAAATATTTGGGATTCTGCCTGGCTACTCAGAATGAATCTTGGCAGTGTGACATGGCTCCCTGCTCAGCAATATTTCACATAAGAAGGCTGGTGCTCTAAGAACCAGTTTGAGCTTGTGTTCTTCTGACTTTACACCAGTCACCTTTAACTCTTCATGTCAAAGGAGGGGAAGGAGGCAGTGACATTCAGACAGTGAGCAAAATGACTGAACTGTGCTTTCAGGACAAGTTTCCAAGCCAAAGAAACCCACACCAAAAAGAAACAAATACAGGAAAAAAACCCCAAAAACCCCTCCAAAACACCATGTGATTCAGAACTTACACATGGCTTAGGTTATACTGGGTTTTCCTCTTAGACACCTAAAAAGAGTATCCAGGGCAGTGCACAGACATAGAGAAAACTTCTGTTTGGTACACCGAGGTCACATTTAATTACAGCAACCCCAATCTGCAGCCTTTCCAGATGCCACCACGTCAGTGGGGCCTGAAAGACAGCAGAGCATTCTGCAGGGGCACAGGTCCGTGGGCATTTAACCGTGTGCCCCGCTCTCCTTGCTTGGCCAAACAGCAAATAAATTAGACGGGTCAAACACTGTAGATCTAATCTCACTGTGAGCTGAAAACAGAGCAGCTCTCCTGCCACCAGAGCAGAGCAGAGCCTGCGGTGACCCCACCATGAACTGGAGGGGATGGGAGATCTCCAGCAGGTGCAGTCTGGGACGACTCAATGTCGCATTCAAGTTTATTCTTTGTACGCTTCTGAGAATGGCAGGATTGTGTTTTGAATCCAATACCCCAGGGCTTTCACTTGCTTTCTCACAATTACCTGTGCAAGGAGAAGGGGGGGAAAAAAAAAAAAAGGAAAAAAAGGGAGAATTCTTCTGTGGCACAGCAGAAACGGTCAAGGGCAGTTCAGATTAAAGACCATGATTGGCACGGGCTGCGGAGAGGCTAAGCCAACAGAATCAAAAAAAATAGAACCATCCTGTTTAATAGAAACAAATTGCTCTCCACTTCTCCCCGACACAGATAGTGGGGCCATTTGTACCTGCTGCCCTTTGTTGGGAACAACGGCAAGGAAATGTACTCGTCCTGAGCGGAAGAAAATTCTTTTTGTTGTGTTTGGCTATCTCAGCCCCCAGAACAAGCAGGGCAGTTAAGTAGTTGAGCTTCCTTGTACATTTGTTTGATTAAAGGTCTGTAACCCTGGCTCAGGTAGAAACAGCTCAGCTGCGTGGAACTGCAATGAATGAAAGGCTTGTTAGGGAGCAGCCAGCGAGACACGGCGGAGCTGCCTTCGGAATTACCTCTGAATAGGAGCTGGTTGTTTGGCTTGTTCGCTGCAGGATGGAAGGACAAAACTGGACATTTTAAATGACATGTGATGAGATCTGGGCTGCTTTGCATGTGTATATTGGGGCAACTGCTAAAACCGGAGGGTAGCTCTTTTGCAAGTCAAGCCATGAAAACAAATCTCCTTCAGATGTCCCTGAGTGCTCCAGTTAACATTGGCATTTCCAAAGGTCGGAGTGGAGTGTGTTAGAGCATATTTATGAACTGACCAAAGAGGGGGGTTTAATTCTGATCATAAACGGGCTGGAGAAAATCCAGCCAGCTGCCTGGCTGCTAAAAAAAATAGTAAGTCTAACATTTAGTTGTATTCTTTTCTAATCTTATAGGGACTTGGAAGATGCCTCATGGTATAATAATTCCAACTTTATCATTTAGCAGTGGCTGCTCCAGCTGCCTCCACCTCCAGCAGCTCCCACCAGGTGAAACTTGCTCAGTTGTCATCACACAAGCACTTTGTCTATTTTGTTGAACTGACGCTGCAGTGGGTATGTAAAGGGGTGTATATATACACACATGGCATATGTATATATATACATAAATTTTCTGATGTTCTCAAAACGTTGCCTGGCTCCTTGCCTCAGTTTTTCTGTGGGAATTCACTGACACAGATAAACTCTGGCATTTGTGCACGTGCAGTTGTGCATGGACAGGGCATGAAGCTCACTGCTGATAAAAGAGCACAGATGCCCAAAAGCTATCTTGGAAAAGGGTTTAAAATCCCTCTACTCCCAAACTTTAGTCTTATGTTAACCAGTGCCATAATCAAAACAGTTCAATTTGCTAATTTTAAATGAGTGCAATTATAACTAAAGAAAGCTAACCTCTTGTACCTTCTACCAACACTTGATGATTTCCTGGGAAATGCTTTTAAAACATGCTCTGCTATGAAAGAAATGCAAACTCAAATTCAGGATGGAGAATATGATTATTGCCTTCTCCATTAGCATTGGTACCTATTTGTTAGGCATGACCTCTAGATAGCATCAAATGACCTGAGCCCCATGGAGCTCACCTTTGCAACCTCTTAACCCACAGGGAAAGAGAGTTGAAATGCTGAATCATGAGCACAGAACTCACACCCAGAGAGGTAAGTGAATTATAGTGTTTAGCAGCTTAGAGTTATCTATTTTTTATGACCAGAATTATTTATGACTCCTCATGTATCTATGGATGAGGATGTTTCTAAGAATTTGGGGTTTGGGGTATCCTAAGCCATAAAGGCCCACAGCTGAAACCTGCTTTGCAGATGCAATGGAACTAAGTAAGACATTGCCAGTCAAATATCCAATATCAAAATTATTAGGCAAAATGACTCCTTACAGCATGTGGATTGCAAACATAGGTTTAAAAAGATATGTCTTTAAATATATTCTCTGTAATTTTGGGGAGGAACATAATTAATGTGTGGTGCACAGCTTTGATATTTGACATTTAGAAAACTTTAAAAACTTACTCTGTAAAAATCATGTTAGTAAATCAACTCCATGGGCATAAGGAAAGTACAGTAAAGCTTCGTTCAAATGTCTTGCACAGTTTAAGATTAATAAAACCCAAGTTTTTTGGTTAAGATTTACAAGGTTTAGTTATTATTGCTGGGTTTGAACCAGAGGGAAGCTTTTGCTGAACATTTTACTTGCCATTGTTTTCCTCTGACTTGTCAACAAAACCTGGGAAAATTGCTATTTTTTAATATCTATATTTCTACAAATTACAGGCACACAAAATGACAAAATACAAGAATCATTATAAGTAATATTGTTTGATTCATTCCAAAACATCTGGTATGCAGGAATGATGTGCTAGAATTTACCTGCACCTATTGTAGCAGGAGCCCTTGGGTCTTTCTGCCATAACATGCATACAAAAAGTGTAGGCAACACTCCTAATTTTTGGTTTTTCTAGGAATCTGACCTGGAAAGGCACAGAATCATGTTAAGCAAAACTCTTTGAGGGAGATATAAGCATTTCATAATAGAATATTTTTGTTCTGCAGAGGACATCAATGTTAGGAAAGCAAGAGTTTATATTTTAAGCAGAAATGATACAACTGCAGGAATGGGTTGAGGTGGTTCATCTGTTGTGATGGAGGTGTGTGTTTCCAGAAGACTGGAGTCAGTCTGGAAGACTGGAATTCACTGTGTATGACAGCTTGTATATAAGTTTACTGAAGGGCAATGTTGAATTGAGCAGAAAGAGTTCAGGGCAGAGAAAGATGGCACCTTTCACTTGTGAAGAGAAAGTAACTACAGTGTGAAGGAAGGAAGGAAGATACCTGGGAATGGGACAACATTTCCAAATGCACAGGCATTCCTGCTGCACTTGGTGCTCTCATTGGTATCTGGAGGTGCCTCCCTCCACATCAGCTGTGTAGCAAACTGCTCTGAGTGGCATCTTACTCTTGGAAAGTGTAAGACTCTCCTCTCATCCCTTCCCCTACATGCAGAGTTCTCTGCTCTTCTGTCTCTGCTGGGAAATGCCACCTGCAGCATCCAGTCTCTGGCAATTCTTTTTTCTCAGGAACATATCCTTAATTTCACTGAATATCCATTTTCCCTTGTCGTTTTTGGATAGCAAAGACCTTCCTTCAAACAACACTACAAATGCAAACTATAAAATTACACAGTGGGGCAAGGAGATAATGTTGGCATGTTCAGTTATTTCTTGAATCTGCAGCAAGGAAAGTGTGGAAGAAAATAGAGGAATGCCAAAATTTGTGATGGCAGCACAAACCTCTGTTAAAGAAACAAGCACTCTCTTAGGCTCACGCTCCAAATCAATGCCCATTTTGAGCTGATTTCATGTTTACAGAACCTGATTGAAGGGCCCCTCTCACTGGCACAGCTAATTTCATCGGAATACAATGCTGCCTTAATGAAGCAAGGCACACAGCTGATGGCCATGTGGCCGGGCTCAGGAATGGATCATTTGTTATCAAATCCTTTAATAGTTCATGCTGAACTTTCTGTCATTACTTGTTGCTCCTCTCAATCTTTATTAGGACAAACCCTTTAAATATGCCTGCCTAGAAAAAAAGTGCCCATTAATCCTTTGAAGGAACCAGATTAAGTCAAGCTGGCATCTGAAACTATTCTTTCCTTTATGACACATAGTAAGTGGTGGGTAATCCACATCTTAATCTCCTTGTTGCACAGCTTGGTTTATCGTAACCGATACTCCTGTGACTGCTGCACACTCCTATTGTGTTACCTTGGGCCTTCAGCTCTTCTTCCTGTTTTTTTCCCACTGGAATGTCTGATAAAGGCACCCTTGAAGTTGACCATAGTCTCTTGAGAAAGTGCTTTTCAGAGAAAACCTGATTTCTTTAAAGTTGTATTTAAGTTACTCTCGGATTTTCCCCCGAGCAAAGTCTCAGACAATATTTTTGCTCTCCTCTAATATATGAATTTCATTGTTACTTTAAAAGAAAAAGTTTAAAGGAAAACACTTTTAAGTCCTTTATTCCAGTCCACAGTTTTCTCTGAGCAACAATTATATTTTATGTGGGTGCTTAAGTATCAAGAAGAAAACTAAGATGCTGCAAGAAGTGAAATTTAACTTGACCAATATATAAAAGCATATAGACACCAGGTATTTTAACCTACAATGGTTGTGTCTCTTAAACTGAATCTTTAATTTATGCAGTATTTTGAATAGTTTTCCTGAGAAAGAGCTTGGAATTCAAAAATCCCCCAATCCCTGACAGGGGAAACAGACATTTGCTACAATTGTTATTTCAGAGAAGCAGCAATGGAGGCAAGGCCATGAATCTCAATTTCCATGCTGACCTAGCCAAGGTGAGGTGGTTAATTGCTCCTGAAGTGTTTATTCTTACACCTCTCTTCTCCTCCCCTTGTACAAATGAGACTTCCTTGTTTGCTTCCCAGAATAAGCAGAGGAACATTTCCCCAGAATTTTGGACAGAGAAATACCACAGTGAACTTTGTAAAAGCTTCTTGACTCCAGTGTACCATATTTCTGAAAATTCCCTATGAAAGAAAAGAAACCCAATGATTTGATTAAGATACCCAAGTACTCAAAAACATTAGTTTTCAAGTAGAGTAGATCTGGATGAAACAAAATGTTTTACCTTAAACTGAAATGCCTTCTTGAATAGAGGGAGGCATGAGTTTTGTGTTTAAATGTCTGCTGAACAGAGATAGAATTATTTATGCACCTAAAATTAAGCACCTCAAAAACCCTTCTGAATTGGGGCCCCTGAAAGATCCTATCCTCTTAATCCTAAAGTGCCAGCCCATGGGGAAAAAAAGAAAAGAAGACACACTCTGCACCAGACTTTGGAGCTTATAAAGGTTTTTATAAAAACTCAGCATCTTGATTTGTGTCCAGATACTTCAAAGTTCACATATTTCTTATCTGAACTTTGCTGGGTGCAGTAATTTTCTTCTCGCCGAGGCTGGATTGGTTCTGCTTATTCAGATGTCATTAATTACAGGAAACTGGACTCATGCTCACATATTCCATTCACCCATCCTGCCCTCAGGCCAGGCAATTTATCTGGCATTTAATGAGGAGTTTTAGATTTTGCAAGTTATCAGAAGTGGGCTCTGAGAGTGTTAGCTCGTGAATTCTAAATAAATGGGCTACTCTGGGACTTGTTTCCAAACAGAGGGCCCAGCAGCTCCTCGATACGTGTTAAATCAGTGAAGTGCAGTGCAGGGTCACACCAAAGGTATTTGTGTAGTTTGAGAGTAATGCCACCACCAGATTTAGTGTCTTTCACTTTTGTGAGGACTTGTGCATCCAGTAATTAAATATATTTCGTATCCCCAGCCCAGCAGCTGAAGGGGGTTTCATTTTACAGCACTTCCAGCTACAGGACAGAACTATTGTCCATGCTGGTTATTTCATATGTGTCAGGATGAGCCCAGGTCTGGAGCTAAACCAAGGCCATAACAATCTCAAACACACATCAAAATCTCCTTGAGGTGTGTGACATGTTCATTAAGCATGAACACCACAGCATACTCTTTGGTATAAAATTAATTTCAGTATTAAAAAACCCCCAGCCTTTGGCTGGATTCCTGCAGTGATTGGCTCTGTGTTTTCTCAGGTACATGCCCTTGGAGAGCTACCTGTGAAGAGGTGTCTGGGATATAAAGGCAACCACATCAATATTAGCAGCCACTTTTACTAAAGACGGGTTCCTGCATTCAGGAACTCTTCTCAGGATTCTGGAGAGGGTGTGGGATTCTCACCATCCACCCCATGGTGTTCTCTCCTGTGTCCTGCAGAGGAAAGTGGAACACATCTCTTTTTTCATGGAAGGGGGAGTTCTGTGTCCTTCCCTTTTATCTTCTGTTGAAGAGGTTTAACCTGAGGGAAGGTAAAGGCAATGCCAGAGCATTTTTCAGTTCTTCATCATCCCTTCCAGAGAAATGCTATCACTTTTTTTCCTCTCGCAAACTCTAAAAAAAACAAAGGAATGTTGCAGTATTAGAAATAAATAAATAAAGCCTAAGGCCCAACACTCTGCTGTAATGCACATGAGAACACACTGCAGAAATGACAGCTCAGAACTCAGCCCAGCATTTCCCATGCTGCAATAAGTGAGCAGTTGAGCAGACATTAATAATTTCCCACTGTTATCCATGACTAGTCCCTAGTAAAGCAGCTCCTCTGCACCGAAACCAAGCCTGGAGGGAGCCCTGTACCATCCCAGGGCAAAAGACTTCTTTGCAGTACTTGTAAATCTGTGCAGAGAGATGTGCTTTATTTTGGATGTGGAAGAAGAGCTGCAGGTTTCACCTCGGCTCAGTGCTCAGAAGAAGATTGCCATCTATAGATAAGTGTCCCCAACTGCACATCCCTGCATGAGCAGGGGAGGAGGAGTGGGGAGATGGTGTTGTGCCCTCCTGGGGTGGGACAGCAGTCCGTGTGAAAACAGACCCCTGGCTTCGTGTCAGCATCTTCTGAGTCAAAATACACACGGCACAAAAGCGGCAGCTGAAAGTGGACACGACTGGAAAGCTTTTTCTTGTGGTCTGGTTATGGAAAACCACTGACAATAATTATTACCACTCCAGGAATTCATCAGGTAACCTGCAAACACACTCTGATATTGCTTTCCATTTATTTGTGTTTGCTTCTTGTGTAGACAGCATGAAAAAAAAAACAAACTCAAACCCCCCAAAAATCCACAGTGATTCTCAGTCATGTCCAATTCACAGAGCAAAAAGCTGAATATTTAGGATGCCATTAGGTCTTAGGCAAGTGCAGTCCTCAGGCAGAAATAACAGCAGTCCAAAGATTCAGGTTGTTCCAAGGAAAAGAAAAAAGCAGACAGTGTGGTTAAACCTACACAGAAACATTGAACATCTATACAGGAACACACACCCAGAGAGAAATTATTTCCCATTTTAAAAGCATAAAATGCCTTAAAAAAATTATCACCATTTGTTTCTCAGCGGCTTGACTGTCTGCTTGGATAAAGTGAAAGCATTTTCTGCAAATATTGAGAAGTACAATTCCCCAGGATGCTGAGCTACAGAAAAGTTGGCTGGGAGTGGCAAGTACAGCTGGAACTATAAAGAGAAAGAAAAATTAAATAAAAGTACATTTGAAGTGCAATTTATTCTGAGTGACCTGAACTAAGAAATCCTTGGCCTTTACTTGCTGCCTATTAGAACTTTTCAGGAAATCTGTCTTTGTCTTCTGGCTATATCTGGCAAATTTCAGAATAAATTATTCCAACTCACCTTAGTTTAACCCAAAGCTGGTTGTTTCAATGGGATATGAAGAAACCTTTTGTCTGGAGGGGGGACCCCATGCAGCTGGCAGTAAAAACTAGTTCTAAAAGCACATTTACACAGGACAGTTTTAGTTTTAAAAGGGGCTGTTGCAAGAACCAAGTATCCTTTTACCCACCTTTGATATGCAGCCATACGGCAGCAATATGTGAGATTTGTGAAATGGTCCAACCTGAATACAAATCAAATTACTTTGGTCTTGTCAATCTACCAAATCTTTCATCTTTTCCCTGGTCGACTTTTCGTGCTACATTTCCTTTATCTCTGCTTGCAGTTTTAAGAAGTGAATGGCAAAGAGTCATCTCCAGTTCATCTGAAGATAAAACCCATTAAGCTGTTGTATTCACATTTAATTAATGTTTTCCAACTCTCATTTCCTATTTGCCTCCTGAAAATCTTGCCTAAAGTGCTATATGCCAAATAAAATAACTCAGGTAAGGGATATCTGATCCAAATGGTTCACAGGAGATGAGTGGATAAGATAACTCTGAGGAGCTGATCATTTTTATTATTTGTGGCCAGCCTTTCTAGGCGGGTTCATTCTCTGCAGACATACTCCTGTCCCTCAGGGATGAATGCTGCAAACTGAGCCTGGCCTTTTCTTTTCCAAGCCTTGCCCGGTGCTGATACAATTGCACTTTTATCTTTATTAATTCAGACGGTGGGTACTTACCCCGATAAATCAGGGGCTAAAATGAAACGCAAAGCGCCTATTTCTGTGCATCGCCAGCACTTCCCAAAGCTCTGCAGGACATTGATCCAAGCAAGATGTATCACAACAGCTCCTAGGCTGGGAGAGAGGGGGATTTTTAATTTCCAAGCAAGGCAAAGCAAGGTGAGATTGTCCCAGGCACAAGATGCTGAGTTTGTGTCTGTGATCTATACATGACCCAGGTGAAAGAGAAATAGCAGCTCTGAATTGGGAATCGTGGTGTTTGTCCCACCGGTTCTGCTGGTTGTGTGTTCACAGCAGGGTCCTCACTGGAATCTCTGGGCTCAGTGACAGCAAGACACCAGGGAGAAAATGCAAACTGCTGGTGACAACAGCAAGGGGAGTATGGCAGGATGGGCAGATGACTCAGGAAAATAACATGAGGACAAAATATATGTATACACACACATAGAAATACACACACATAGATATACACACACTAAGCGACTGTGCTTGCAATGCTGAATATTTATTTTCTTTTAACCTCTGGTTGTCACACTTGTCAATGATTTTCACTGTATTGCTTCTATATTTGGGCCAATCACACATAACTAGGACACTGCTGGGAAATAATCTGAAATCGCCCCCACTATAAAATGACCTTCCAAACATCTCAGGCTCCTTCTCATTAGATTTAAGAATCTTAATTCTTTTGCAAGGGAAAAATGATAAAGAGTTGAATATACCTTGTATAATTAGCAACCTGCAAGGATTTCCTTCTCCCTCAAAAAAATGTTTTCCAGTGATCATTGCTGTTTACATTCTTTATAACACGTCCTAGATTTTAATGTGAATTCTTGCTGCAGAGACTTTTCACAGCATTAACTTTATCACTTAACCTTTATGCACTAGAATCA
This sequence comes from Xenops minutus, assembly GCA_035221455.1. Taxonomy (NCBI): domain Eukaryota; kingdom Metazoa; phylum Chordata; class Aves; order Passeriformes; family Furnariidae; genus Xenops; species Xenops minutus. Next base: position 31,469,936 of record JAWWEE010000159.1, read on the forward strand.
CATTGTGTACCCACTGGTCCATATTTTATTCAAATCCTTTGTTAACCAAGAAACACTGGGTTTTTAAAATCCAGGTAGACCCTGTCTAAATCATCTGGCCTTTAGTTTAATACTCTTTAAATATTGTAATTAAAAACAAACAAATTTTTATTGAGCTAGTAGATCAATAAAATACTTTTCAGGGCAGAGGATTTTGATTCACTGCACTCATTCCACAGTGGTGCCTTTTTCACCAGGCAGAGAGGATCATCCCAGATTAAGCTGGGTTTTCTGACCTTGCAGAACTGACAGCTTGATTTAGTAGTCATTAGAGAAAAATACCCCTAACTTTCTTCTGACTTCTGCAATTAAATATTCATTTCTTGCTGGATTGGCTCTGCTACATTGCGGCACAGCTTCCACAGGCTGAGCTGAACAAATTGAAATGATGTGCGTGAAATCCCATTAGAACCAGTGTTAGGACCTGACCTAACAACTGGGAATTGTGCTGCTGTGGGGCTGCTTAGCCCCAGCACTGCTCACCCAAGGGAGCAGCATCCCTTTTTAGGAGTCATAGACCAATCTCTTGTCAGCAAAGTCCTGTTTGGTAAAGGGATGGAGCAACTCTGAGCTGTGTTGTACCTCAATTAACTGATGTGCAGTTAATTAAGCATAATAGGTGCTCTGTCCAAGTTGCCACAACTGGATGAGTGTCAGATCATGTCCCTTCTGTGCATCAACCAGCTGTCCAAGAACAACAGCTCCATCCCTGCCATTCCTTGGGCCTCCTGCTTCCCTGGGCAGCTGGGGATCAGCACTGTGATGGCATGGCACAGGCATACACCAAAATTCCTGCCTCCTGTCAAACAACCGACTCCTGTCAGGCTCTTTGGAATAAACAGGGAATTATTGAGAGCTCCACGCGGTGCCGCGAGGTCATTTCAGACGAAGGGATCAGTCAGGATTTCATAAAGTATTTATTTAGCTGACAAAGGAATTCCCAACCTCCCTTTCATGTACGTTTGAGCTGATGCTAAGTTTCCGAGACAAGGCTCCGATTGTGGCTGTCACCAAACAATGACATATTTCTTTTCTTCTCTTAAATTCTCTGTATCATTCTATATAAGAGGGCAATTTGTCTGTCATGCAGCTAAAACAGGGCCCACTCACTGCCCTCATTAAACTGACAGCACAGTTATTAGCAGTAAACGAAGCCAACAGGCAATGAATTTAGCCACTGTTTTATGGTGAGCACCAGTGAGATTTTTTCAGTAATTAATTTGATAAATATATTAATTATGAATTGAGTTGACAGTACAATCAGATTGTCAGCCTTCCAGACAGGCTCTTGTGATAAGTAGCTTTGTGATGAAGTGGTCGGATTTCAGTACCTGTCATCCTCCGGTGTCAGTCTCTTATCACTGTCCCGGCCATTCACTCTGTAATTTCCTGTGTGTTGTAATTAAATGGTGGCTTTCTGATTGGAAGTGACTCCTCAAACTTAATCTCTCATTCTCTCAGAATATATTGTTTAAAAGAAGGGGGAAAAAAAAAAAAAAAGAAGACTCTTTGTTTCAGAGGCTTTTCATGTTAAAAAAGGAGGTTTTTTTATTTCACGTTTGGTGGGTGTTTGGGAATGGTGGTGTTGCAGCAGATGGAGTGAAGCATCCAAGCTCTGCCACTGGCACGCTGAGTGGTGGCATGAGGAGATGAAGCCCTGCCCTTCCTCCCATGTATCTCCAAGCAAGGAGGAGCCCAGCACAGTCTGGAGGACTTTGGGAAGGGTCACTGCCCGTACCTCTTGCCAGCTTTTCTCTTTTTTTTTTTCCTCTATAAAATTAATTAGGAACAGTGCCTGAGGTCATTTGGCTCAGGAGATACATGTCAAGATAAGATATTTCAAAACCTCTTTCTTAATGATTTAATATCAGCTTGGAATTTGGAAGCAGGAGAGAGAATTGTTTAGAATTGCAAATTTAAGCAAGTTAGGAAGAGCTCATGGCAAAAGAAAACATGCAGCAGCTATCAGGAGCTGTTATGAACTGTTCTGCTCCTCTTTAAGCCTATTAGGAAAAAACCCAAACCTGGGGACAATATTTACCAGATTCAGCAGATGACTCTCTGCTTCCAGTTGCCTCATGTTAGAGGGAAAGAGTGGCAAGGGGCCTGGGCACTGCACCTAATCCCCAAGTTTTGAGTCCTGTTGAATCCTGGTGTCAAATTTGTCTTCAACCTTGAGCAAGCCAGGATAACCCAAACCAGCAAAAGCTTCAGTATGTGCTTAATTTTAAGCACATGGACACAAGTTGGCCCACAGAAGTCTTATTGTGTGTGTGTTTGATTTTAATGTTGTACCATATCCTGGGCTGTATCAAAAGCAGTGAGACCTGCAGGTCAAGGGATATGATTGTCCCCTCTGAGCTGCTCTGCTGAGATCCCACCTGGAACTGTATCCAGCTCTGGACCTCCAGTACAAGAATGACAAGAACCTGCTGGAGCAAGTCCAGAGAAGGTCATGGCTGACCATGACAATGAACCAAGCTGGAGCATTTTTGCTCTGGAGCCAGTCTGGGAGAGCTGGGGGTGTTTGCCCAGAGAAGAGAAGGCTCCAAGGACACCTGAGAGCCCCTTCCAGTGTCTAAAGGGGCTCCGGGAGAGCTGGGAGGGACTTTGGAAAAGGACGTGGAGTGGCAGGACAAGGGGGAATGGTTTCCCACTGCCAGAGGGCAGGGATAGATGGGATATAGGACAGAAATTGTTCCCTGTGAGGGTGGTGGCTTCCCCATCCCTGGAAGTGTCCAAGGTCAGGTTGGACGGGGCTTGGAGCAACCTGGGCTGGTGGGAGGTGTCCTTGCCTGTGGCAGGGGGTGGGATCTAGATGGTCTTGAAGGTCTTTTCCAACCCAAACTATTTTGTGATTCTCTGAATTTTGTACGTATGTGCTTTAAGCAACTTGTGCCCACATGCTATCCAGGTGTTCCACTCTTGTCACAAACCAGAGTATTAGTTTCCATCAATATCCCATTTTTTTTCACAGCACAGGGCAAAGCATCACGTGTGGGCTCTGGCCATTTGGCCAACATCTGCAAACCAGTGCAGTGAAGTGTGCTGGTCTCTGCTGGAGGTGGTCACTGTGTCCCAGCTCTGGCCACCAACACTGCACTCTTTGATTCCCAGCTCTTCCAGAGTGCTGCTCCTCGAAGAAGTTCAAGCCCTTCGCTAATATTAGACTAAGGGACTTGAGGCTGTGTCATAAAGGGAAAGGTAAATCAGAATCACATTCTGGCAGTCAAAGTGAAGCCCCAAAAAGGTCATCCCAAGCTGAAACAGGGACCTGCTGCATGACTGCCAGCATTTGCGTTCCATCTTACAGCCTGAAGCCCTGCAATGAAGCATTCAGAACAGTCTTTCTGAACTTCTCAGCAGGGACAGTCTTTATGGATTATTTAAACATAAAAATATACAGCTTTCTGGAAAAGTACCATTTCAGCCTTTAGGGACTCATGCTAGCTATGGGGTTGTAGGAAGATCTATAATTGAGCATGCTAATACTGATATGCTATTGTTTGAGATGAATTTCACCAGGCGTGAGCCCATGATGCAAATTATGCCTTAAAAAGATCAATTTAGAGACTCTATTCTATCATTTTACTGATTTGTAGATACATCCAAACTACAATCCAAAGCAAGCAACTGCTGTATTCTGGTGAAGAGATTACCATTCCCTATTAAAGATTCTCTAAGTAGCCCAAAGTATTTAATTTCAACCAAATCCCATAATCACGTGGAAAACATATTTTAAACAAACTAGTTTCTTTATAAAGCTTCAGTGCCTAAATCTGAAAACCTTAAGTGAGATTATTACTTACTAAAACCACTAAAAATCTTAGTCAATGTTAATTAAAGTGGCTTTAATTGTCTTTTAAAATCAGTATGCATCTATGTTCTGTTACTTTGAGTAAAACAGTTGTCTCTGCCTGTATGCAAATCTTCCATAATGGAATTGCAATTTCTCAGCAAGCTTTGAATTTTCTTGTCCCTGAATGTGTTTGGAGCTTGTGGCCAATGCTCTTGATTTCTCACATAGCATAAGGCAGTACATTCAATAAAAAATGTATGTGATGGTTCAAAAATGGTAGGAAAAAAAGAATGGCACCTGACCCATTTGTAAGGGTGATTAGGTGTCTCTCTCAGCAGGCTGGATAATGTTCTTCTAACAGATTTTTCTATGTATTAAATAATATTCAGATGTTATATACTCTTATTTCCCTACTTTTGGGGCTGTCACTGATACAAGTTATTCCAGAGACAAGCTACTGAGGAATTGCATCCTGATAGCTGAATTCAGATTTTTATTTTATTTTTTTTTCTTTATTTATGGCATGTTTTTTTCTCTTAAACATAAGCCTTAACTGCAGAACAAGATTTGCTTTCTGGTAAATGAAAAAGTGACTTATTCCTTAGAATAAAACCGGGGCTTGCCCGCGAGGAAATACATCTTTATCATGTCTGAAAAATTCTAAACCAAACTGATTATGTGTCACTTGATAAAGTGCTGGAGAAGAATTATAGGTGTATTCCTGTTCCCACTGAAACCAACCTGAGCTCTGCAGCAGCAGCAGCAGCAGCAGCTCCCAAAGAACCCTCTGTGCTCCCAAGCTGCTGAATGCAGCGTGGCATTGCCAACAAGGCAAGTTGCAAGGAGATTGTAATTATTGAGCAAGGAAAATGCTCAGTATTTCCTGTGCGAGCCTT
>JAWWEE010000159.1:31475548-31492417 GCA_035221455.1 Xenops minutus
GTTTGGATGATGCTCTGGGGCACAGGGGGTGACTCTTGGGGATGGTCCTGGGCAGGGCTGAGGGTTGGACTGGATGACCCTTGTGGGTCCCTTCCATCTCAGCTCATTCTGTGTTCAGTGATCTGCATTGAGGAGGGTCTGGGGCTTCCCTCTGAAGAGAAAGATTACAGCAGTCAGCCCAGAGAGGGAGCTCAGCTCTGAGATGAGACATGGACCTGTCAGGTCTGTTTGGAGGAGTAATTTAGGATCCAAAAGAGTCTTGAGACAGCCAAAGTAAAGTGACCTAGAAATTAGATGTTTCTATATTGGGCTGCATAGGGCCAAGCAGGGCTGTGGAGAGTCACCTGAGCCAGCTCTGAGACAGGCAGAACAAATATCACAGCAATATAACCATGCCAGTGCATGACCCCCTTTGGAGAGTAGCAGGACCTGTACACATTCTGCTTCTCAAATATTTGATCCTCCTTTTTGTCTATTTCCCACATCCTCATTTGTGCTCACCAGTAAGTAGTGGAGCAGCTGGCACCTTCCAGAAGTCCTTATGCTGAGGCAGGAACAGTTGTTACCCATCTTCATCCTGCTTAATGGGCCACTTACCATGGCCATTCCTTATTAATTAAAGGCATTAATGGCAAATCTCTGAGATTTTACCTCTTGGCTAGAGGAAAAAGCACAGTTTGAATGTCTTTAATGATGCTTTGAATGAGAAATGCAAGGTGTGAAGAGGAACTAATGGTGGTGCTGAAGCAGCACTGTAGAAACAGCCTCTCCTCCTGTCTCATCTGTGCTTGTGTGTCTTAGAGCAGATTGCCAGTTTCCTGAAGTATAATCCTGTTTTCTGACTCCATCAACAGCTGAAATCCCTATATGTTTACCTAAAAACCTTAATATATGCTTTCCAAGGTGTGAGTAACAGGTCAATGGCAGTTCTGACCACAAGAAATGGATCATGAAAAGCTCTCTAACATGTTATGCCATCTGATTTTTATATTATAGGTCCTAAAATTGCTCTCACCTGCCTTGTTTATGGAAGGGCTGTGCTCCTCTAGCAGGAGACTCACTGACTGACACAGGCTTTGGAAAACCATCAAGCCCAAAAGATCATTATCAGCTCCTAGTCATGTGAAACCAACCCTTGATGATTTTTCTAGTTTAATTATTGCCATCATGAGAAGATATTACCTGAGTCCAGCTCTTGCACACTCTAGTTATTTTGGTCTGTCAAAAGTATTGCACAGACTGAAGAAATGACACCTTCCTGTTTGCTTCAAACGTGCATCCAGAGGTGGATGGTCTCCCATTGTCCCATTCACCCTCTCTCACAGGTCTGTCCTTCTGCCCAAATCCACGGTTATGTCCTCACTTCCTCTAGAATTTAGTTTCCAAACAAGTCTTGAAATCTGTGGGGCTTAATATCCCTAGCCAACTCACTCACACCTATTTGTCATGGTAGGTTTTTCCTGGAAGTGCACATGGAGAGCCATCCATCTCCACCTTCCTGGTGGTTGCCATCAGCATGTCCACAGAATTTCTGTGAACCCTTAGCAGAGAGCTTTGGGATGAAATAAGATTCCAGTGGGACCAAAGAGAGAAAAAACTAGAGAGAAGGAACATAAAATGAAAAGGTTTCCTCATTCTTTATTACTGGCCATACGCAAATTAATATAATTTTCTCATGAAAATGGATGCACTTTAGTTCTTATAATTTTCTAATGAGGCTCTATTTCCTGAGGAGATTAGCTGAATATTCCAGTCCACTCAGGAAGAAATAGGAAAACAAAAGGCAAAGGATAGGAAACTCAGGGAGAAAAAGCAAAGTCAGAACATCAGTAAAGAAAAAAAAAATACATATCACTCTGAGGTTTTTAATGTCCCTTCCAACCCAAAACATTGACGATTCTGTTTTCTGCCAGACAGGCAAGACCTGAGGTTTGAATGAGTAATGATGTTTAATACACAGTTTTGTGTCACTGCTCCCAAGAAAGTCTTGTTAGGGAGCCACCTGACTTCTTTCTGTCCTAGTTAATGAAACATGTTAAACATATTCCATGCATAATTTCATGTTTGTAATATTACACAGGCTTTTCATGGATGCTGCTGGGTGCTCACAGCAAACTGCAATCATCCTACAGGAAGAGTGGGGTGGTTTCAGGTTCAGCTCTACACGCTTTACATCTGTTACACGAAGCTATCTGAACAATCTAAACAAACCCTACCTTTTACCCTCATTGTGAGGTCTCTCAGTGGCCAGATGTGGACAAGAAACACCCAAGTCTACTGCCTTCTACAAGATGAGATGCATAGAAATGTATTTAAGGTAATAAGAAATTCTAAGCAATGCCTTTACTGGAAATTTGGCCTTGTGGAGATAGATGTGAAGTTTTAGTTGCTTAGAGGCAAAGGTTCTTAGGCAGGGGAAAGCCCAGTGAAGTATTGAAGTAGTTTTATTTCACAGCATTTGGGTAACTTTTGGCATGAGTAGTTCAGCCAGTTGATGTGAGTGCTTCTGGTCTGTGCTTCATACTCTTCTACTCATACCAAGCCCTAGGGAAAATATGGTCCTATTTTGGAAACACTGCCTATCATGCAATAAAACAGGTAGGGCATCCCTTATGAAAATAGAATCCTGGGTTTGGTAGAGGTGAGTTTTATCCCTGTTTGTAACATCCAGTCTCGTGGCGACCATGGTTCATTACTTCATTTCTCCAGGTCTCATTTTTGTCCAGCTATAAAGGGGCCATAAAAATATTTAGTTCTTAGCACTCTGACATCTGAGGATCAACAGAAATTACTTTTATCTATCAATGCCAGACAGTTGTGTCACTACCAGTGTATTCTCTGTTTTCACTAGGAACCTGCTAACCACTCAAAAGTTTTTTAATCATACAAGCTACTTGCCTAAAATGAGACACATACAATAAAGTGATATTTTGGCCATTTTAGATGCTGTCCTGCCACACATTTCAGCCCCTGGCTCTGTTTGTCCTTATGGGATTGTAGGTACTGCAGGAAATGTGAAAACCAGCTTAGGTCAAATAAGAGTTGCTTAACTGGCACGAGGAATCTGGCTGGAATAAACACCATTTAAATAAAAACCTGTTATTTCTGGTGTTCTTATTGTCAGCTTTAAGGTGGTTGAGAACCAGAGAAGACCAGCTGTCGTGGTGGGTGACAATCCTCCTGAATTTCCCAGGTTTGAATAAGCGACTGCACTGAACTAAAATTCTGAACCTTCCGAGGTTCATCCATCACTTTTACTAAATTACCTCTTCATTCTCTTTTCTGCTAAGAATCTAATTTTTATAGCACTGTAGAGAATTTTTATAGCACTCTACTTTATCTTGTCACAGTATTTTTTGTCATTATTTTCATCTCAGTGAACTCGGGAATGATACTAAATAGACTGTGAGAGCTTGGCTGTGAGATAACGAGGGAGGTGTACATTTGCAAATAGTAATAGCTTACCCTCTTAGCCTTTTGCCTGGGAAATCAGGGCTTGGACAGCATTGGTACCTTCCTGGGCAACACACAGAGAAATTATCTATATCTAGTCTTGGTTCAGATGGGTCAGATAAGGTGGCTCTTTTTTTTTTCCTGTCAAGGTAGTACCTGCATTTTGCTGAGACTGATTTCTTTGTGGTATGGAAAAAGCTGAAATGAGCTGATAAATCTTTAGGAATTAAGTGGGGTTTTCCCCCCATGGAAATCTAAAGAAGAAATAGTCAGAAGTTGTGTGTTGGTATTTTCATGTCTGGGGTCAGGGCCACACTTTGTACATGGCCTCAATCCCAAACTACATTTTATTTAAAACAACTAAGAGATAGGAAAAAGGGATGAAGCAAGTTGTGTGAAGTCACATACTATAGAATCACAGAATAATTAAGGTCAGAAAAAACCTCTAAAATCATCAAGTCCAACTATTAATCCAGCACTGGCAGGTCCACCACTAAATCAGACCCTGTTAGACACCAGATTTGGGAGGAGAGGAAGGGGCAGCAGAAAAAAAATTGCCATTTTTCTTTCGTCCAGTTTTCTCTGCCCTCTCTTATCCTAACCTGATGCTAGGCCCAGCAAAATGACAGTTTTCTAAAATGAGAGCAAATAAATGTGCGTAGAGGTCAGGGGTGGCAAATTTAGCTAAAGATTGTAGTTTTGCTAAATGTTCACCCAGCCTAACTCATATATTTCATTCACCTGAATATACAATCCTGTGCAGAAAGCCTAGAGGCAGAAAAGTCATTTAGACTTCCACATCCATAAAAATTTGCTCAATTAATACACTCTTTCATGAGACTGCAAGATCTTCAAGCTCTATTACAGCTCCTTCATCCTTCCTCTGGTAGCAGGGGATGAATGTAAAGCTGCCTTGATGGTGCAGATGGGATCCAGGGATGGGAGGCAGAACAATCTGTGCCCGTGGTGGACACCAGATTCCCACTCCATGACTCCCTTCCTCAGCTGATCACGGGAGAAAAACCATAAAGAAAGGCTCATGGTTTGAGTTAAGGATGGGGACAGATCACTCACCAATTGCTGTCATGTGCAAAACACTCCCCAAGACTCCATGAGGAGAAATCAATTTAATTCATTACCAATCATATCAGAATAATGAGAAATAAAACCAGCTCTTAAAAATGCCTTCTCCTCACCATTTGCTTCTTCCTGGGTTCAGCTTCACTCCCAATTTCTCACCTTCAGTGTCTCAAGAGAATGGGGGCTGTGGGCAGTTCATCACTTGTTTCTGCTTGAGGCTGGAGCTGCAGTGCCCTCCCCATATCCCTGTCTGGGCTGCAGCATCACCAAAACCTCACAGACAATTCCCAACATCAACAGGATTAACCAGGCAGGAGACTACTGAATCAGTGTAGGATTTTCTCTCTCTTAGTTATTGGGAATGGGTCAAATGGAAATAAACCTTTGCCTGTCCAGGACAGGAATCCTGGAGGGCAGGAGGGTTCAATTTGGCCTTCCTAGGGATCAAAATAACCTCTTTCAGGGCTAGGAGAAAAGTATAAACAGAGCTCTTGCTCATGGTTATGCTGGTCCTGCTCACACTGTTAAGAGTTGTCATCAAAAATTGTAAACACTGAATTTTGGACCTTGCTTATTCCTATTGCTTTAAAACAAATACCTTTTAAAACTTTACCCAGATGGGTCCTTTCATGGGTTGCTTCAATTGAAGTACTCAGGGCTCCTGTGTTCCTCCAAAGTCACAGTTGTTATTTATTTTACTGGTATGGGGTTGAAAAGCCTCCTGTCACTAACTTGTTACATCCCTGCTGCACGCGTGTCCATGCTGGTGCTCGTAATTGCCCCGTTTCTCAAATGTACTCCATCTATTGAAACCCTCCAGGCCCTGTTTCTTGTCTTACCTGCTCTACAGAGAGAGTGGAGACAGGGAGGGTGGAGGTGATGACAGTGGGCTTTTTTATCTGTAAATCTCAGAGGGGATAAGGTTGCATGGTTTGCAATTAGACAAGCAGCTACTGTGGCAGAGGACATCATTTCCTTCAGCAGGTTATCATTTCGAAGAAATCAGGAACCTTTTAATACACAGTATATCTTGCAGAATCTCTCGTGGTTTTCTCTTAGCCAGCTTAAAAGACTGAGCTTAATGGGCTTTAACTCTCCTGACAAAACCAAGGGTTTAAGCTGGGCTTTTTCATCCCTTTTTCCATATCCATCTCGGAGCTGTGCTGGAAACACCTTGCAACGCCAAACACAGAGTGGGCTCTGAAGAAGCTCCTGCTGTCACAGCTCCCAGTGGGCTGAGAAAGGCTGCAGAGATGGGTTCTCACAGCAGCTAAGCCAGGTCCATCCAAACCAGCATGGGCAGCAGGTCAAGGGGGGTGATTTTTCCCCTCTGCTCTGCTCAGGTGAGACCCCCACCTTGAATGTTGCATCCATCCCTGGAACGCCCGGCACAGGAAGGACATTGCCCTGTTGGAGAGAGTCCAGAGGAGGCCACTGAGTCGATTAGAGGGATGGAGCAAAGGCTGAGAGAATTGGGACTGTTCAGCCTGCAAAAGAGAAGGTTTTGGGGTGACCAAATTGCAGCCTTCCAGTACCTGAAGGAGCCAATGAGAGAGGTGGAGAGAGACCATCTACGAGGGTCTGGAGAGACAGGACAGGGGGAATGGCATCAAACTGCCACAGGGCAGGGTTAGATGGGATATTGGGAAAATAAATTCTTCCCTGTGAGGTTGGGGAGGCCCTGGCACGGAGAAGCTGTGGCTGCCTCATCCCTGGAAGTGTCCAAGGCCAGACTGGATGGAGCTCCAAGCAACCTGGTCTGGTGAAAGGTGTCCCTGCCCATGGCAAGGGCTTGGAACAAGATGACATTTAATGTCCCTTCCACCCCAAACCATTTGATGATTCTGTGTTTTCTGCCAGACAGGTAAGACACGAGGTTGGAAGGAAGAATAATTTTTAATATATACTCTTGTGTCACTCCCCCAAATCATGACATGCTCCTGTGTATCAGCGCCAAGCCTCCCATTTTGGCAGCATTATCTGTGTTACAGCCATTGATGCAATCCATGACCTTCATCTCCTGTTAGAGAAGAAACACAGTCATATTTATGGCAGGACCTGCGTGGCAGATACTGCTGAAATTCCCATTTTTGTTTTGCTTTGTGGTTGTGCAAAAAGAGAAGTTCTAGCTCTGCATTTCTAAAATGTGTGTCAAGAAGTTCAGGGCTTGGAAACAAGATGCTTTGAAAAGACAGTGCTTGTAAACCCCTCAGTGTTTTTATACCAGAGCTGCAGGATGGAGCCATGTAGTAGGGTATGGGTTGCTGCTTGGACCATTGCACTAGTTGTTTTTTTGCTTATCATCCTCCTGAGCATAAAATTATTTTACCCAGTTGTATTTCTATTATTTCTATAGCTCTCATTGCAATGGGAAAACAATCTTCAAGAACTGTTTGCTACAACCCAGTGATGAGCAGAAACCTACTCAGTGTGAAAACATTATTTCCATGCCCTCTGTGCAAGTATTTTGTGCAACACTGATCAGGAAGTTTTCTGATAATAATTAGGGTTGGGCTAGGTGATCTTTAAAGCTGCTTCCAAGCCATTCTATGAACGAAAATAATGTGTTACCAGATTTTTGCCTAGCAGAGTTAGGCATTTTATTTTCTAAGACTTTTTCATTAAGAAATTCTGGCATAGGAATGATTCACTTTGTTCAAACTCTCAGAGTCAATTAGAATTAAGGCTCTGTTTAATTTTCCTTTTTGATCATGAAGGGCAGGAGACTGAGTTTTTTATTTTTTTAGCTATGGGAGATGAGCAGTTCATTTCTAATGCTTTGCCCCGAGATACAGAAGCAACAGGATGGTTTCTCCAAGCAATTATTTGTGTGAGGTTGTGTCCTTTGCTCAAGAAAAACCTCCCTGGCATAGCCAAGCTTTTCCCAGCAATAAGGAATTTAGTCCTGCAGACCTAAAACTATGCAATGCCAGCAAAAAAGTTTTATCTGAATTTCCTGGTGCCAGCTCTACAATATGACAGGAGTTATAAAGGATCATTTATCTTGTCAGAGAGAAGGGACCATCAGCATCAGACTCCAGAGACTGATCTTTTGAAAAATGATGTGCCTTAAAGAGCCTGATCCCAAACCAGCGATCAGAGAGCAATAGCCATATATGAGTTACCTGCACTGCATTAGATGGAACACTGAAATGATAACCAGAAGGGCTTCGAAATTCAGCCAAATTTTAGCTTGGTGCCTTCTGTCATCAAGCTGTAACTTCCCTTTGGAGTCACTGTTGTCTCATTTCTGAGCATGATTTAAAGAGGGGCACTTGAAAAAAAAATGGCTAAAATGACAATGTTTATTTAAAAATTTTGTTTTCAATGTGTTTCCTCTCCTGAAAATGTGTTGCTTTAATACAGTTTTAATGTTCTTCAGTAGCAAAAAGAGATATTTTCTGGGGATTCTTCCCTTCAACTGGTCAATCTATTTTTGAGGGATGGCATGAAGAAGGCAGAATAGTGTCTCTTACTCTCTGTCCTGCTCAGCAGACTCAAACTATAGAATGAAAATGGGGAAAACTTTCATTATTATGGACAAATGGCAAAAATGTAGAACTTGGTGACATGAACTGGCTAAAGAGATCTAAATTAGCATTTTTAACTTACAAGAGGGATTTTAGGTTTCTCTGAACATACTTGTTTAGTAAGAAACTTAATAGCAATTTTGTTGCTGGAAAATATTAGGGAGGGAACACAAAAATAATCTAATATGCTTAATCTCTGGTAGTTTTGCACACAGTTTAGAGCCCTGAATCTCCCCCTGTGTGTCTCCCCTCGTGGAGAATTTCTCTTAACATCATCCAGGGGTAAATGTTTCTGTTATATTCACTTATAGATAATTTTGTTGAGCATCTCTGTTAGGGTAAGTGCCCTTTAAGTGTTAAGTCCTTATTATATCCTCTTAATGTGCATTTATGATTAATTTTGTTGCTCAGGTGTGTGTTTAGTTGTTGCATCTCTTAAACCTCCCATGTGTCAAAGCAAAATGCATGGCACAAGGCAGACATTTCAACTACATAGTGGTAAAGCTTACAGGAGACAGGAATTCCTTGGGAAGAATGTTTTCCCTCCCTTTAATTCTATGCAAAACTTTATTTTATTTACCTTCTAGTCTTGATCAAGAAAGTCAGCATGAATGACATGAAGGCCTCCACTTGGCTGTGCCAGACAAATTCCCAGAGTGTAGGAAAAGGGCAACTTTGGGCCTTGAACTTTTGGCTGCGGGATTATTTTCAGACCAAGTGAACCGTCCCCAACTGTTTCCGAAATCAAGGCTACAAAAGTAGGAACTACTTGTACATGGCCAGGACAGAACAATTGATTCAAATTGTCAGGACTTAACTCAGGTTTCACGATTGCTTTGATTTTCTTTTTTCATTCTTGGTAATTTAATTCTTTTGCGGTTCTCTCTCATTGGATTGAGAGAATTGTATTCCTCTACCCTTCTTTTTACCCTCACGCCCTCCCCCTTTTTTTTTTTACTTGGGAGATATAATTTATACCAGTTTCAGTGAATTTGCCACAAGAAAGAATCCATTTCTTTCAAGGGTTTGTTTTTTTTTTTTAAAAAAAATCTCCTCAGAGAGTGAAAGTAGCATTTGCTGAAATGAAGGTGCATTTTGCCAGAAACGTGATGCTAATCCTCTTAGTTTTAATGGTTTTGAAATGGTTTGTGTAAGAAGGTAAACAGAGTAGTTGATTAATAGGAAGGAAGTCAATTGGCCATGTTGCAAGTGTTATACGCTCTACTGTACAATAGTTCTTTATTTGTGCAGAGTGGAGCACAGACTGGGCTCCTTTTTAGAGTTCTTAGTTGAAAACTGATATATCTTCTTCTACTGTACAATTCAGAAGAGTTTGATTCCAGCACCAGAAAAAGCAAGCAGTGCACTTTTGAAATAGAAGTCAAACAAATATCACTGATAAGACATTGACGTGACACCAGTTATCTACCCTTTTTTATTGAAAAGAGGCAGATATAATGAGGTGCTTCACATTTTAAAGTCTTAAATCTTAGAGAGCTCCAGGCCTAGATGGTTTTGATTTGGGCTTATTAAACTTGCAGTGCGGGGAGGGAGGGAAGGAGGGGAGATGGAGTGACTCACTTAGCCCTCTTATTTAACCTTTCATTGGCCAAAGAGACTTTTTGTGTGTAATTCATTAAAAGGGTTGCCCATTCCTGAGTTGCTTCCCAGTGTTTCCCACCTGGGCTGGGATGCCAAGAGCTGCTCAAGGCGGGCAGGCCCCCTCCCCATCAATAATTCACCTGTAGGTCTCCCAGAGCTCGGCTCTATTTGCGTGTAAGTTGAGAGGAGCCAGCAGCTCCCTGAATCCTTTTGTGTGGCACAATGGCAGAACCCTCCCTGCCACGAGCCATGAGGCCCAACACTCACATCCCTTGTAGCCCATCAATTAACACTTAGAGTTTAAGTGCTGCGACAAAAGTGTGAAGTGGTTGAAGGTCTGAGCAACGGAGGCAACAGGTAACCCAAGAGCTTCGAAGGGAGACGTGGTGGCTGCAGCTACAAAGGAGGGTTGGGACAGAATTTCAGGGTTTAAGAAGATGAAATAAATTTGAGAAGTAATAGAGAAAGGAGTCGAAGCTGCAGGGAATGAGTGTGCAGGTGTTTCCCAGGGCTCAGAGGGAGCATGGTGTGGCCTTCAACCTCTTCTAAAGAGACCCTTTGCTAGTAAATGTAGTGAAATATTACAGCATAAATTAAAATCAACAAAGGGCTGCCTGAGGGCAAGCATGAGCAAGCTTGTCTAGTGGAAGGTGTTCCTGGCAGGGAACCTGGCAGGGGTTGGAACTAGATGGACTTTATGGTCCTTTCCAACCCAAACCATTCTGTGGATCTACATTCTTTCTTGCACCTTTGATCTGCCTAGAAATTTTCCTTCTCTAAAGGTAGCTCTGAAGACACTTGCTAGCTGAAGCAATTAATGAAAATTACCTAATATGAAAAGGTGAGCTTAATAAAAGTTTGTAGACACAAGTCCTGTCTCTGTTTTTGGGGTGTAATGACAGACAAAAACGAGTTAAGAAACAGCAACATTAAGAATAAAACCTCAGAACTAATACAATAATCCTGGGGTTTGTGCCAGGGTCAGGCATGACACACCAATATCTTCACACCTGCAATGTTCTTTGGGCAGATAAACTCTGCCAACTTTTGGTTGGAAATGAAACAAAAACCAGAATGGTGTTATATTTAGTGTGGGAAAAGGGCATGAGGAAACCCAGAATGAAGTGCAACCCCTTTGCATGAGTAGCTCTGAGTGCTGGAAGGCTCTCCAGAAGCAGTTTGACCTCCTTGGTACTTGGAATGTCTGTCACTGCTCCATCCCACAAACACCTTTCCTTCTGCCTTCGAGTAAAGAACAGTTTTTACAAAGCACTAATTTATGACTCCATCTCATCTCGGAAATCGCAGCTCTCATTTAGTGAACCCCATGCATGTTATAAATAATTAACTCTCCTTCATATGAAGCCACAAGTAACAGAATTATCTCAGAGCCTTTGAGAGCTATATTTGCCTCCCAGTAAATAATTTGTTATTGACTCAGCATTAGGACCTAATTGATGGCTTTACAAATTTATTGTATGGGGGAACACTCATGGAAATAGTAGGAAAACTACCATTCTCCCAGTAAAATAACAGAATTTCTACAGGAATGCAGCTAAATACAACATTGTCAGTGCAGAATATGTGCTAACACACATATTTGTACCCTGAAATCCAACTGTTGCCTCTTCCAACACTTCTAAATTTTCCTTCCAAGTTGGCTCCACTTCCCTCTCAATTGCAGTCGTGTCACTCCAGAACAATTTCATTAGATTAAATGGTCTGGTAGTCAATGCAATTGTAATCAATAGCTGTAACTCCAAGAAAATAGCTGGATTCAGACTTTCAGTCCTGTACTTTGATTGGCTTCAGAAGTGCAGTAAAGCCAAAGAATTTCTGTAAACTATATTTTAAAGGATCTCCACACCTTACGGTTCTACAAAGCTGTCAAGCCTTATCTTTCAAAGCAAAGAGAAGGCTTTTTTAGCCTTTTAGGATAGAGTGTAATGTCTCAGGCTATGACTGATAGCAGGCAGAGAGAAAGGGATAAAGACCATCCTGTCTGTGTGGGCACACTGTGCTTAGCTGCAATTTCCTTGCTTGCTTCCTCACCACAGCAACCTCCGTGATATGAAGCCCTCAAACATCATTTCTGAAAGTGTTGAGGCCCAGTGCAGTAAAGCACTAATGTTTCTCTGCACATTAGGAAAAAAACAAATATAAAAAAAAATCCCAGCATCAAAAAAAATCCCAGCATCAAAAAAAAATCCCACATATCAACTCTTTATTTTGGCCCATGGGGCAGGATGCTGCTCCTGCTCCTCTCAGGGTTGATGACTCCACCACTTCACTGAGCAGCTTGTTTCAGCATTTGATCACCCTTTTTGTGAGGAAGTCTTACCTAATATCTAATCCAAACCTCCCCTGGCACAACTCGAGGGCTTTTCCTCAATATTCCCTTTTCCTTGCCATGTTGCAGATCCACTGCATCCAGCACATCAGTTGCAGTTCCACTTTTTCTTTCTGCTCTTTAGAGGTTTTAAATACAATAGGCAACTTCTTCTGTCTCGACATACGCAGGTGTTTGCCCCGCACTTGACATCTTTCAGCTGTGCTGGATCCTGAATGACTAAGCAGTGATCCATATAAAGACCATGTCATCTGGAGGCTCTTGGGATACCTTTCACACAGGAGGGGAAAAAGGTAATCCTTTCCCTTCTTTCTTGCACCCGAAACATAAGTCACTCAGTTTGTACCATCTGGGAAATTGAAAAGCTTTTAGTTAGCACAGCTATTTCAGAACTAGCACCTTTATGAAATGCAGAGGTGCTTTGGGAAGGCAGAGTGCAGATCTTCTCAACACCAACCACTTTTGGTATTTATTGTAGCTCTTGCATTGCTGTATTTCTATTTTCCATGATGTCTCCAGCAGGTGATAGGGTATATGCTGCAGTGTTCCTTAGATAGTTGGGAATGTAGGGAAAAGGCTTCTTTAGCATGTATGTATCTTGTCATTCCTTTTCCAGATCAAAGTGGCAGTAGATTAAGTTCCCTGAAAAATGGAGCATGATTTTGGCCACACCTTTTCCATGCTGATGTGAAGTTTTGCAGCCTATCTGGGTAACACACAGCTTTAGGGTGTTCAGATGTGAAGAACTACCCAAATTTCCACTTCCTGGATGCTGCTGATCCTGAGACTGAAATGTACATTATCCCATACACCTCCCTCTGCTGCTAAGTGAGCTCCAGCCTCTGAACCTCGAATTATTGCAATACAACTATTTAAATATTCCTTGGATTATGCTGATTTGTATGTGGTTTAGAGGTGGTGCTGAGTCACACAGTTTGCAATAGAACACAGGCTGACCATGACCCAGTAAAAACTGTAGTCAAGCCCTTTACAACCATTTCTGTCTCAGAGTAATGTGGGTTTGTAGATATTATTTCTGTTTTCTGCTACTATAGATCTGTAGAAATTAACCCCCTCATCACACACTAAATCAAACAGCCTGATCCAAGCTTGGCTGCTCTAAAGATGGCTACCTGATCTCTTTATAGGGTTGGAAGAACCGTATGTCTCTGCTTAGTTTTTACTAGTGTTTTCTCATTATTTATTTGAGTTTTTATAAAAGATTCCAGGCTAATAAGTAATGCCACTCAGGGAACATGGCTGGGTCAGTGGGCAAAGTGACAGCCAGAAGACTTGGGTTCTACTTTCCCCATTGCATGACTTCAGGCTGTTTTCTGCTCCTGCCTTGACCATCAGTTCTGTCCGGCTGTCTCACACCAAGGAGCACTTGCACAGCAGGAGCAGACACTTCAGCACAGGCTGCATTGCACCAGCTGCAAGCTTTTATTTTTCCCTGTGGCTGGTGCCCAGGGCACAGAAATAAGCGGGCTGATGCAATAGATGTGCAGTGTTGGCAGCCAGAGCCATGCACATCCCTTTAGCTGGCAGAGGAGGATCAATCCCATCGCCAGCAGCAGCCAGGGTGGCACAGGCTCCTGCCCCATGTGCTGGTGTTGTGGCTGGGATCTCCTGCAGCTCCAACCCAGCAGGCCTGTCACTGACTCTATCAATTAAAGCCGACGCTGCTGGATAATTCTGCTGAGTGCTGGGAGAGCCTTGTTCTCGCTGGGGTGTAACACGAGTCATTATAATAATGACTCGCCCATTCCTCACCACTGGAGCTTCTCTTAGCAACAGGCTTGAACACCACCAGAAATGTGATCAAGGCTGAAAGAACGTTCTCTTTGATGCAAAGGAGTTTTTTGTTGCTGTTTTGGTTAGGGAGGGCAAGCAGGGGAGTCTGTCAATGCAGTCAGCTAATGACAAACAGGGGATAAAGCTCCATGGGGATTAGCAACGCCTGAATGCAAGTCAAGTGGTCTGATTCTGTCATTTCAACCAAGGAGCAAAGCAACCTACAGGCTTTTTAGTGTTTAGGTGACCACAAAAAAAGCCTTGCTGTCATCTCTGAAACACTTTCTCAATAAGAAATTTCCTGGAACACCAAGGTCTTCTTTCTTGTGGGAGGTTAAGTCATTGCATTATCTCCTCAGGTGAAAATTCATTATGTTCATCTTCTATATGTGTGGAACAGCCTCTTCCTATACAACAGGCGGCCCATCTCTCCCTTAGGCAGCAACAGCATCAAGTGGTGTTCAGTGCTACTTATCTTGCTCACCTGCCAATTAGCCATAAACTGTAAGAAGCATTGTACCCAAAAAGGAAAAAAAAAAAGGCAGCAAGCTGGATCAGTTTCAAGTTTAATTAGTCCAAAAGAATTCAATATACCGTTGCCTCAAACAAAAGAAAAAAAAAAAATCTGAACCTTTAATCCTCTTTGAAGATGCTTCTTACTGATATATCCCATCACATATTTTTAACACTGGTGACAGTACTTAGAGAAATCATATCCTAGGTTCGGCTAAGCCAGGAAATGCATTTGATTCTCCCACTACAATTTTCACAGCAGCTTAGTAACTGCAACCTCTTTACCCCTTGTAAACCACCCCATCGATGGTGCTTGGTGAAATGCTGTGTAATAAATGGAAGAGCTGTAAATTCATTTAATGTGCTTGCATCTCTATCACATAACACCTTGCATGCATGAATTTATTATTCAAGCATTGCCTTTCTTGTAGCCATGTTAAGGTCCTCAAAGGGTTTCCACGCTGATGTTTGTGTGTCCTGAGTCTGAGATTATGTGCTGATGTGCTCCTGAGCCCTGGGGAGGGAGCACAGGTGAGATTCACCCCCATCCTCAGTTTATGGCCCACAGGGACAGGGGGACATTCAGGAATTCAGGATAAACCTGCCTCAGGGGGTTGGCTCAGGTGGAGATGGGGAGCACAGTGGGCTGGCTGAGCACCCATGGGAAGCAAATGCCCTGAAATCAGTGGGCTCTAAGAGACGATGCTTGACCCAGGAGACACAAATGCTGTATGGTGGAAAGAAGCAGGGGCAAGAAGAGCAATGAGGGGTTTATGATGGAATTTCAATGCAGCCACGAGCCACACACTTCCAAGGGCGTTTTTCTTACAGGTTTTTAGAGTGACTTTGTGCTGTGACCACTCTGCCAGAGTGTGAGCCCACTCTGGCTTTGTGGGGCTCAGGTAGCCAAGCTGGGGGGCTTGTGGGGAGTGTGTGGGACCTGTTTGGGATCACTTGGATGGGCTTCAGCAGGGGAAGAATTCACACATGGAAAGGCATCTCTATCTTCCTGAAGTCCTGCTCTCCCAAGGTGCAGGATATCCTGGTTTGGATGGGGATGGGTCTGGGTGCTGGAGGGCACACACACACGAGACCTTACCTGAGTGCAACAAGCCAAAGCTGAGGGGATCAAAGGCTTTTACCCCCCTCCCCACTGCTATGCAATATTAGAAATTAGGACATAAACCTGGTTTTCAAGGGACTTTTTTGTACAGAGGTTTCTTTGGCAGATTTCAAAAGAGCCCCCCAAGTAACCTCTGTGTTTGGATTCATGATTTGTTTTTCACACTTGTGAATCAGGTCAGGCAGCAATCTGAGAGCTACAGAGCCTGGAATTTGTTGCAAATTTTTTAAAAGCTGCCATGCTTCCTCCATGCTTTCCCCATAATTGACAAAGTGCTGACTTTGTTTTATTTTAAAACTGACCTGGTTCTTTGTGATCATCAAATTTCCAAAACAAGACTGTTTTCAACATAAACTACTTTAGGAGTAAAGGTCCTTACCTGATGACATGATTTCATGTTTTCTTCTTAATTTATACTCCAGTTTTCTAAATGTTGAACTCTTCAAACTTATATTTCTCAGGAGTTTTAGTCTCCGAAATATCGAGCAATAAAAAGGAGTCATTTTAAGTTTGAAAATGGAATATGCACTATTATGCAACCCATTTGTTTCGTGTTTTACTATGTAGGGGCACACAATGCAACATCATGTTGCATCCCTTTGGACAAGGACACATTTACAGTGGAGTTCTTTATTTTACCTTTTCCCGAGTGCTCAGTTCTTGATTTCCGAGTACTACAAACACATTCAGAGCTGCATTTCAGTTGCTAAAACTGCTCAGAATCCCTGATTTAACCCTTCTTGGTGAGCTGGCCATGGAATGAAAACCAGCCAGGTAATAAACCTGCACTTTTGCGCTAGTCTGAGCCTAAAAGCACAATGCCAAGAAGGTTTAATGTTAACCTTCAGTGGCTTTGAACAGAGCAAAGATTAGAGCTGCAAACAAGTGTCCTTCCAAAGGACTTCTGCTCCTGGCTGGGGACAGCAGCCAGCTCGGGCAGGGATGGTCACTGGCTGATGACGATGCAGAAATTGGGATTTGAGGCTAAAGGAGAGTGCTGAAAGCTGAGTATTGGAACCCTTTAGCACGGTTTAAGGCAGCCCTCTAGAGACAGGAGAGAGCACTGCCGGGGGATGCCATCGCACCCAGGGGAGGCACCTGCGTGGGGCTGAGAGGGAGGGCTCAGCTAGGGCACAATAAAGCATTTTTTAATTTGTTTGGGGGGGTTTGTGGTGCTTTTGCCTTTGTTTTCTCTGTGCTCTTTTGTGTGTGTGCTTTTGTTTGGGGTTATTTTGCTTTGCTTTCTTTTAATAACAATATTTCACCACTTACCTAAGAAAATAATTACTGAGAATGTAGTGATAGGGAAAAGGGAAATGGCTACAAAATGACAGAGGGTAAACTTAAATTGGATATTGGGAAGAAATTGTTCCCTGTGAGGGTGGGCAGGCCCTGGCACAGGGTGCCCAGAGAAGCTGTGGCTG
>JAWWEE010000159.1:31493892-31513526 GCA_035221455.1 Xenops minutus
TGGATCCCTGGGAGTGTCCAAGGCCAGGTTGGACAGGGCTTGGAGCAACCTGGGCTGGTGGGAGGTGTCCCTGCCCATGGCAGGGCGTTGGATAAGATGACCTTTAAGGTCTCTTCCAACCCAAACCATTCTTTGATTCTATGAAATCTTTATTTCACGATTATTGCTTTTCATAGCACTCCCAACACTGAGAATATACTGATACACACATGGTACCAGAAAGAAAAGTGGAGTTCGAGCACATCAGTGCTTTGTCCAGGGGGAATGAAATTCCTGCTCTGAGAGCAGCATAGCTGGGGTAATGCTGGGCAGCAGCTCTGTGAATGAACTCTCCAGAGCACATGGAAACACACAGGAATGCCACATTATTTCACTGAAGTGTGGGTTGGACATTTAAAACACACGCCAGCTTGATTCTGCACCTGGATTAGCATTTGCACTTGCAGAGATTCCTGTGGGATACCGGCATCTGATGAGCTCTCAGGGCTGGAATGTGTTCCAGCAATGGACACATTCTCATCACACCAGCTGTACCTCACCCATCTTTTCCAAAATCCCAGTAGCTGCTGTATCCGAGAGCTTCACAAACCATCTGGCCAGCCCTCAAAAATGGAGAGCTTCTGGCAGAGAAGGGAAGTTTGAGACGGAGGGTCTCTGTGGGATCCCTCTCCCGAATTCCCATCCGCCACAGTTGCTCTGGGAGATTCCCCATGTGGCTCAGCCACCTTCAGATGGGCTCCCTACCCTGTGGGCTGGGGACGTGTGACCCTGAGAAGGCAAGACTGCATAGAGGAAACATGCAAATGTCACACCTGGAACTCAGTTTTTTTTCATTTCAACAGTTTTCAAGCAAAATGTCATTTGTGGTGCGTAAGAATTGGCCCCATCCTGGCTTCTCTTCCCTGGCCCAAAGCAGAAGTCTCCATCTATTTGTTTGATTTCACAATAAAATGCAAAGTCACTTAACCCTGTATGTTTTGCTGTGATGGAGTGCAGGTTCGTTTGTTCACATTGCATGAGGAAGGCCAGAAATACTCACCATCCCATGGGAACGGGTCCAGTCATCCCAAAACTTCATACAAAGCAGGTTCAGCAAGAGGTACAAGCTCCAGTGGTGTTCTTGGCATGATTTTTGGCATCCACTTGTACATCTGTTCATGCCTCTCGAGGAATTGTAATTGTAGATCCTTAACATACAGGTTATATGTATTTAAAATCCATGATTTCACTAGGGTTAGGATGAATTTTGGTGACAGCTTTACACCTTGTAAGAGTATGAACAGAAAAGCTGCACAAACCTCCTTTCTCTTTCTGTTGCCAGCCTTTGGTATTTTCTTCCCTGGCTCCTGATTTTTCATATTGACATCTAAAATACAAGTTATCTGTGGAAATTACAGTTATTGCAGCATCTTTCTTCCATGGGCAGCGAGACTGAGCAACTGGCAACCTGAAATAACAACCTGGTGTAATTTGGTTGTGCTTTTTTGATGCACTTGTTTTCACCTCCCCTAACCCTGTGCTAGCATGATAAGCATAATCATTTTCTCCCTTGTGCTATATTTGGGCCAGAGACTGGAATTTGATCCACCAGTCACCATTTGCTAAGGATAAGAAATGGCTTTAATGCTGCGCACCGACATGTGAATCCCATCAATTTTTCCCTGTTTCATTTCTTCCAATAACCCAACCAATTGGCTTGAGCAAGCAATTCAGGAAAAAAAAAAATAAATGTAATAGAGGTCCCTCTTTTGAGAAAGGTACTTCTGTCCAATTGCTTTCATCTCGAGAATACAGCTCTGAGGTCTGTTTCAAGGGATGTCCTTCAGCAGGCAGCATGAATTGCAAAATCAGTCACACAAATGGTCTCCCATATATAAAAATAACCAATATATCAACAGGGCTGAAGCCAAGCAGCAGTTAAAGTAACTACTGGATCAGTAACACTAAACTTACACCAGACAGATGCGTCTGAAAAGGGAAAGTGCAGGGCATTTTGGGTTTGATTTATATTATCACTTCATTTTTTATTCAAGATGCGAAACATTCTGCAAAGCAAATGCTGAAGTTGAAGAGACTGTCATAACAAAATGACAGAGGGGGTAAGTGCAAAACTGATAGGGGAATAGTCCTGTCTCTAACGAGACAGGGTGCAGTGGCTGAGCAAAAAATTGGGATAGACTTTGTGGTGGAAGAACCTTCTTCGATGAGTACTGCAATGCCTGTTCCTGCTCTGCAGGGTTTCCTGTCCTCACTGCTGCTGCTTTGGGGATGAGTGCAGCCATGAGACACCAACTCCCTTTTGGGCTGAGCTGCATTTATTCATACTGGTGTCTCTGAAGTTTTCAAAGGATTTGTTTGGAGAGTTCAAGCAGGAGGATGGAGGGGTCGAAGTCAGGGAGGTAACAAGATAACCTGCATAACTAAAAGAAGGGCTGTGAACCTCCAGCTTTTCCTGAAATCCCACTGCAAAACTTCCTATATCAGCGTGTTCTTTCCTGTTTGCAGGGAGACAACTTTGTTCTCTTCCAGGGCAAACACCTTGTTCAAGATTCATCCAGGTTCACAGGTAAGAGAATAAGGATAATCTCCATGATAATCTCCATTACTGCTGAGGCTTGAGAGACCCCAGCTCATTTCATTGCTTCCTGCTGGATTTCCTGCACCATCTCTCAATAACTCTGGTGAAGAAGTGAAGCTTTTACTGAATGCAGCTCATTATGCTGTGAGGGTCCTGGAGTGACAATGGCCTGCTGGAAGGATGAACAGAGCACATCCCATGGACAGCTGGGGCAGCATCCTGAACATTGCCATGTGCTGCAGGATCTCAGCCCTGCTGCCTCTGAAAACCAAGAAAGAGTGGGATAAGATCAAAGAATCACAGAATGGTTTGGTTTGGAAAGGACTTTGAAGATCATCTTGCTCCAAACCCCTGCCATGGGCAGGGGTACCTTCCACTAGCCCAGGTTGCTCCAAGCCCTGTCCAGCCTGGCCTTGGACACTTTCAGGATGAAGACCATTAATATGACTCTCTGGTCCATATAAGATGAGAATAACCACATCTGTAGACAAGTAATGGGATTTCATGACAGCACAGTCACCAAAAGACACATTTGATCTGCCTTGCAAGACACAGACTGAAATGTCACTCTGCTTAAACTCATTAGCAAAATTCATGCTGGCTTCGGTGAGGCCAGGGTCTTACCTATAATCAGCACAACAAATGATTCAAGAAATGCTAACATGTTGCCTCAGCTAAAGAGAATTATTTTATAAGTTGCTGCTGCCTGGATAAAACTCATAGAGGGAATAAATACACCCTTTGGTAAAGTACATGTTATGTTGGTAAGGAGGGTGTCTTTTTAGACTCTTGAAAACAGGCTTTGGAGATCCTGTGCTGTGCTGCTGAACATGGAATCATGGAATTATGGTCATTTAGGTTGGAAAAGACTGAGGAAAAAAAAAAATAGTTGAGTCCAACTATTCCCAGCACTGTCCAGGCCACAACTAAACCAAATCCCCAGGTGCCACATCTATGTGTCTGGTAAACCCCTTCAGGGATGGTGACTCCCTGGGCAGCCTGATCCAGTGCATGACAACCCTTTTGGGGAAGAAATTTTCCCTAATACCCAATCCGAACCATTCCCTCTCCTCCTGTCCCTGTTCCCTGGGAGCAGAGCCCGACCCCCCTGGCTCCCAAATCCTGGCAGGGACTTGCAGAGCCAGAAGGACCCCCTGAGCCTCCTTTTCTCCAGGCTGAGCCACCCCCAGCTCCCTCAGCTGCTCCAGCCCCTTCCCCAGCTCTGTTCCTTTCCTTCCAGTGATGCTTGCCAACAGTTCCCAAGCTGGCAAGTCCCTTTAAAAGCATTACTTTACATTTCACCCCAGTTTTCCAGTTCCAGCCCTGTCCCGCATCTCCCCCTTCCCACATTTGCCATCACTCGACTCTGCTGGGCCGGACAAGCCACCTCCGTGTCTTTTGTCCCGTGTCCCCTGTCCTGTGTCCTGTGTCCCATGTCCCTTGTCTCATGTCCCATATCCCGTGTCCCGTATCCCATGCTCTTTGTCACATGTCCCATGTCCTGTATCCCATATCACGTATCCTGTATCTTCTGTCCCCTGTCCGGTGTCCCTTATCCTGTTCCCTGTGTCCCCCATCCAATGCCCCATGTCCCATGTACTGTGTCCTGTGTCCCATATCCCGTGTCCCTTATCCTGTTCTGTGTCCCCTGTCCAATGTCCCATGTCCTATATCCCCTGTCCCATATCTCATCCCATATCCCATATCCCATAACCCATATCCCATATCCCATATTCCATATTCCATATGCTCTGTCCCATATCCCATAACCCATATCCCCTGTCCCATATCCTATATCCCATACCCCATATCCCTTGTCCCATATCCCATACTCCATATTCCCTGTCCCATAGCCCATATCCCATATCCCCTGTCCCATGTTCCATGTCCCATACCCCATATCCCATACCCCATATCCCATATCCCATATCCCATATCCCATATCCCATATCCCATATCCCACATCCCGTGTCCCTGTCCCTCCCTCCGCCGCCACGCGGGGCCGCCCTCGAGCCGCGGACCGGCCGCGCTCCCCCCGCTCCGCATCCCGGCTCCGCATCCCGGGAAAACCGGGATGAAATCAACCCCCACACCCCGCAGCCGGCCAGCGACGAGGTCACTCGTGGTTTTCCACACCTGGGAACGACCTGCTGGTGGAACAGCTTCCTTTTGGGACCACTGGCATGAGGGACGATGCTCTAAAAGGCAATGACCTTAACCCCCAACCTCGTGATGCCAGCAGCCTCTCCTCAGGTCACTTGGTCCTATGGCTTGACACTGCCCAAAACGTCCAGGAGCTCCTGCCGGGTGTCAGCGTTTTGTTTGCAGACAGTGCTGGATTAATGGTTGGACTTCATATCTCAGAGGTCTTCTCCATCCTAACTCATCCCATGTTTCTATAATAAATGCCTTTAAAAGTCTGGCAATAACTAATCCTTCCTTTGAAAGACAAGGACCCACAAAGTCACGGCCAGGGCTGTACCTGTCTGTGGGCACAGGAGGTGCCAGGTGGTGGCACAACCTCCACACCACCCACACCTTTGGGGAAAACACGCCCTGAGATCAAACAGAAGAGCCAGGACTCCCAATTATACCTGGTTTTAATGTCTTGTCTACCTCTGTTCACCATGACTTCATAAAAAATCATGGCAGCCTCTCTGATTTTTGCAGACAATTTGCAGCAATTCACCCTATGCTGAGTGCTGTGTTCCTGGGGTTACAATCTCCTAGAATTATTTGTCTGCTCTTTATTGCTTCTGTGCAATGATTTCCTTGGTACAAGAGGTTAACCGAGTGAGCCATAAGCATATGAATGTTCCTGTGATTACTTGTGATGCCTAAAATATGCTGAGGGGGATTTCTCAGCATTAGGAAATTCTCTAGCAGCAAATTCCAGCAGAAATGAAGAGCAGAGAATTTAAATCTTTCCGAACCGAGTGGCTGAGCCCAGAAACACGCACCCATCAAAAGAGTCAGGCAGCTGGGAAATCCCAGGAATGTGCAGCTAAAATTACCCAGATCCCACATTTAGCGGCAGACTGGAGGCTTTCCTTGGGAATTCAGCAGCAGAAGTGAAGCAGATGGAGGCAGAGGTGAGGCTGGAGGACCAGCAGGAGATGTGGGCTGTGATCAAACAGTGATCTCACGCCTGTCCCACCAAGGCCCAGCATTGGAACACGCAGCACATCACTCCTTTCCAGCCCTCTGCATGGGATGCAGCTTCACCCTTGCAGTCACAGCAGAGTCCTTAAATTTTGTACCATTATTTTCCAGAGCTGGCTAGGAACACAAGTTTTTACACTCTTCTTGATTCAGACTTGCTTGTAACACCTTTTCTTCCCCCCTAAAAGACTATCTTTTTTTCCAAACATCTAAACTCTTTACTTGCTGACTCTCAAAAGCCAAGCCATACTTTGCTTTTCTACATCTTGATTCTCCCAATGAGTTGTAGCTCAGGCTGGGGATTTCCAAATGAAAAAAAACCCCTAACATCTATCCTAAAAAAATGCATGGAAACCATGGTTTTTTGGTGTTTTGTTTTTTTTTAATAGCAACAGGTATGGGGGGTTTTCCCCCACCAATAGCAGACCAAAGCAACTGAGCATCCACCTCATGGGCTATCAGTGAAATCCTCTGTAGCACAGAGGATCTTTCACATTTTCCCCTTCAGGAGTAATTTGTTTCAAATACCATCCCGATTAAATAATTCACCATGACTTTGGATATTTATAGTTTGATTAGACCAGTTGTTAAAGCTAACAATGTGCTGTCAAGATCAGCTGGAAGATCTGAGGCACGTTTTAGACACCTTTTCCTCTGTGTCCCCAATCTCAGCAGGTGAAAGGGCTGCAGTGAGTTTCTAGAGGGCTGAAAATACGGAATAATCAGACCAATGACTGAAACATCAATTAAAATCTCTTTTTGGAGGCAATCTGTGGGGAGGAAAAAAGCCTGTTTTTACAAAATACATACTTTTGAGATCCAGCAATCGTGTACTTAGGATGAGCTAAGAAAAGAAACTGCTACAAAACAAAAGCAGCAAGAAAGACTACAGACTCTTTTCCATATGAATTCCAGTCTTGCCAGTCACTGGAGCTTAGAGGTTTTATCTCTGGTAGCAAGATTTGTTGGTTCAGATATGTCCTCCTCGATTTCACATTTGCTGAAAGAGAAGTGATTAGGGCAATGAGTTTTGGCATCTCTGTTATTTAAAGTCACGTGAATTAATGCAGATTGTCACAGGCTGATTGCTATCCCTGTTATTAATTATTATTCTGTGTATTTTCCAAATCGACTTGGGCATTTGCAAGCACTCTCTGCTGTTATGGATGGCAATCAACATCAGGACTGATGGCTCTGGGGGAGGTTCATGGTCTTGGCAGTCTCTGAGTGGCAGCCCTTGCTCTTTGGGGACTGTCACAGGGGCTGTGTGGCTCCTACACCCTCATAAACCTGACACTAGACTGTGATCCTGCCTCATGCTTGTGCTGGCCAGTTTTAAGCCCCACGAAGCTGTCCCTGGATGCAACTGTCCAGATGTCTCAGGTGGACTTTTATTTTGCTTCTCTCTGGAGGTAAATGGAGGGAAGAAATCAGCCCTCAGTATGTGGGAATGTTACAGAATCACAGAACCATAGAATGGCC
The DNA here is from genome assembly GCA_035221455.1 of Xenops minutus. Classification (NCBI taxonomy): domain Eukaryota; kingdom Metazoa; phylum Chordata; class Aves; order Passeriformes; family Furnariidae; genus Xenops; species Xenops minutus. The sequence goes on from JAWWEE010000159.1 coordinate 31,501,115, forward strand.
TGGGTTGGAGGGGAGATCATCCATCCATCCATCCATCCATCCATCCATCCATCCATCCATCCATCCATCCATCCATCCATCCACCTCCAACCCCCTGCCATGAGTCTGTCCCAGCTTCATTTCCCAAACTGTACTGACAAACAGTGGTCAACAAAAAGAAAACACGGCTTGTCCAGGTCTTCCCAAGAAAAAAAACAGCTGGAGAGACAGGAATGGAGCCTTGAGGCAGCAAACTTGCTTGTGGGACCAGCTGTGGATGAGGAACCTCAGCCCAGTGGAGCCAGAAAATAAACCTAATATTCAATATCTGTTTCTAACAACCTCCAGAGGAGATTTCTGTGTGAATTCCACTCCAAGGTCATTAAACAGTGTGTCCCTACTTTTCTTCCTGATTGTCCCTACCCATTTCACATGCTCCTGGGTAGACCCATAGGTAAATTATTGGTACTCTTTAGGTGAAAGGTGTTATAAAGTGCCCACAACCATTTAGTGTGATCATATTGACCATGTGAGCTGAGCTGCTCTTGAAGTCTATTAAGTTACCCAAATTTAGAGAGCACTGTAAATCACCTGGAAAGGAAATTACATGGTGGTGATGCATCCTGTGGAAAACGTGGGTGAGAAATCATGCCCTGGATTACCAAAGCTGAAATGCAAACCCCGTGCAGGCCAGTGGCCTTTATATTGCTAATTTATATTGCCAATTTATATCACCCAGCACCCCTGTTTGGTGCTTAGGAAGTGACAACACACGGAGCTGAATGTTGGCAGAGATGACAAATTGCAGTAATCAACAAACTGAAAAGCTGCGATTGAGAGGGAAATATTATTGTTATTATTATCATCAGCATAATAATATAATAATAATAACAATAATAGTTATAATAGCAATAGCAACAACATGCTTGGAGAAATTAAAGACAAGGGGGCTTTTTTTTTTTTTGGATATGTGCTGAGGTGTGCAAGGCTCAGAAGTCCTTAAGTAAACCTGGAATAGATGGTCAAAAATATATTAAATACATAAAAGATAATTTGTTTTGATCAAAACTGCCTCTAAGCAAATGCTGAAAAGTTGAGTTCATGGTGTGAGTGTTTTCACTTCCTGAAGGGCAGGCTGCAGTAAGCAAGTTGCTGAAATAAAACATAGTAATCTCATGACTTTAACAAGTTTTTAAAGCAAGGGTGCATGAGTTACCTGAAGCCAAATTAATACTAAAAAAAGTGGCAGAACATGCTGGATGAGGCACAGATCTAACCAGGTGATTAACTGTGTCAGAAAGCAATATTGGGAAAAAACCCCACAGTTTATAAGGAATGGAAAACCAACAGAATAATCAGAAAAATGTCTGCATGCTGCCTGTCATTAAGGAAGGGCACAGAATGAGAAGAGATAAAAGTAAAGGGTGTTTAAAGGCTTTGGAAAGGGTTTTCATACAGACAGCAAAAGCTCGTTTTGGCAGGTAACTGTGAAGAGGAAAGAAGATGGATTATTGTGCAGTAAGGTGATTTTAGAGCTTGGAGATGATCCATACAAGGCCCAAACGTAATGGAAGTTCTGCTCCATTTTTTTTCAGAGATGAAGACAACAAGCCCAGCAGAATCAAAAGAAACTAATAAAGTGAACAAGGGTATGAAAATGGAAATGACTTCTTCAAACTGCTGCAGAAATGCAAATGTTAACATATGAAATAAAGTCATACTTCTTAACCTAAAGAAATAAACCACATCAGTAAGAGCTGTAATTTGCTATGCCATTGCATGGGCTGGATGTTGCAGTACACGAGGACATGAAAAGACCTTTGCAGATCACACCATTCCTATACATTTTCACACCATAAGATCAGTGGGCAGTTTCTTTACACAGCCAAAAGTCTCAATTATTCACAATTTCTATTGCTGTCCATGCAGGAAGCAAATTTGGAGTCCAACAGATCTCTCTTGCACTCAGCATGTGTCATGTCTTGGAAATATTCCTGAGTTACAACGGAGTGCACATTTCAGGAACTAACTCTGTATGTTGAGAAGAGACCAACTCTGAGCCTTTTCACTGGAATCTCCTGAAATGAGGGCACAGGAGGGGCAGCCTTTTGGCCATCCCTGCATCTTGCCTTGCCAATTACTGCTGCCCACTGGGCTCCCTGGACTTTATTATAGCCTTCGAAACAGTGGAGTGATCATTTCTTTAGACTCAGTGCGGTGTGAGCCGAGGGCACCACAGTGTCAGGTGTGCTCCAAACACACCTTCCAGCCCACCAGCCCTGCCTGAGCTTCAGCAGAAACAGAGATGCTGAGAGACCAGGGGCAGATGTAGCTTTCTGCCCCCACAACCTCAGAGACCTTCCTGATCCCACAGGGAGGTGCCCAGGCACCATATGAGCTCTGAGAGCAGAGGGGTTTCAGCTTATAGTTTTAGATTGAGGGGCTCAAAATCCACCTAATTCCTTCTCTGGGTAATTTAATCCTCTATTGATCCTACCTTTCAGCTTCCTCTGCCTTAGTTCACCTGTAAAGCATTTCTGTCCTGAGGCTGGAAAGCTTTTGGAAATGAGAGGCTTGTTTCTTTGGTTTGCAGGAAATTAGTACAGCCTTGAGAGGATTTCATGACTTCGTGGTCCTTGTTAAACCAGGAAGACCAGCTCAGAAACTCTGATGCCTTTCCTTTGTGCAAAGGGAGCATAAAATTCATCATCAAATCAGAACAGAACAGTGTGGATGATTTCCTTGCAACAAACAGCTCACTAATGGTATAGAAATGCCCTTCGGTGGCTCTGCTGATTGTTGGCATGTTTCACAGTCGGGGGAATTTGGCTTTAGCACCTCCCAGTCGTGTAAGAACCACAAAAAGAAAGGAAAACAGGTAAGACCGAGCATTCAGGCCAGACCTGTGGCAGGAGACAGGCTTGTTGCAGGGAATTCACATCCCACTCTGTTCAGTGCAAGCAGACAGTGAGTGTGCAGTCCTTGGCTATTTATAACTCCCGAATAGGGCAAGCAGACAGCTAATACAGCCAGGGGCCAGCAGGAACAGAGCAGTGCAGCTTGATTAGCAAACCTGGGTAGACATGTCATCCCACAGAGCCATGTGAGAAAGTATTTGTATCGTCTCCGTGTTGGAAAAAGGTCAGAGATGCTCTAAATATGAAATCAAAGAACATTAAACCTAATTGAAGAGAGCTGGATCCCTCAGGCACTCCAAGCCCTTTGGTGGCCTAAGCAGTGGTTGTAGAGAGAAGTGGGCTAATCCCAGGGGAGTTGAGTCCATGTGGAAAAATCCAACATGGCCAGATTGGCAGTGGTTGGGGAAAGGGACATATGGCAGTTCTCAAGCAATACACAATAATAGCTGCTTAATTAGAAACTTCTGCCCGTGAACTTTTCCACACTTGGAAAACCACTCAGTTTTATTAAAATGCCACAATCAATATAATTAGATTGGGTTGTGACACCAGTCCAGAGGTGTTGGTTGGTTTAACACACCTGTATTTATGCCTTGAAGAGAGAGCTCTGTGCTGCAAAAATAAAATAAACCAAAGGAATCTGTCCCAGTCGATGGCATTTCAGGTATTTCAGTTGACTCTCTGCTGGGCTGGGTTCCTTGCCTGGAAATATCTGCAGTGATGTGCCACAGTTTGTGGGGTGGCTTCTCTGCAGCTGCCACCAGCCCTGGAGGAAAATCCAGGGGAGGAGTATGTCCCACAAGTGTCCCAACAGCATCACTTCTCACTTTCAAAATGAATAGTTTGTTTTGATTAATAGCTTTTTATTATTGTTATTATTTTAACAAAAAATGTTTATGAATTTAAAAAGAAATCAGTGAAAAGAAGGTTGAATCACTCCCAGAAGCATCTGGTTTTTTTCCAAACGGAAAAACAATATCAGTTTCTTCTCTTAAAGGTTTATGATCCCAAATTTTCAATAAACATCAAACAAAGGGAAAAAAAAAAGGTAGTAATCTGTGTTTCCTTTGAAGGTTCAGCAATAATCATGGCTCAGGTAACTCTGCCCATGGAATGATCTCCTTGTGCAAGGGAACCTGTGGCTGTTGTTGGGATCAGCAGGGAAGGGACAAGACAAGCAGCCTTGAAGATACTGAGTCTTTTAGACATGTCTTATTGCTTACTCATCCCTGTGCTCAGTGCTAATATATTCCTCAAGACGATTTAATTGTTGTGGAAAAGTTAGATATTACTAGCTGTGATTTAGCCTCCCTCTGAGTTATATATAAGTAAGCTATTTTGTCTCCATAATTTACTTTTCTTCAGGGAAAACATCTATAAATGTAAGGCAAATAATTGTCCCGCCCCTGCAAAAAAATCTCCTCACTATTTGAGCTCTCAAATACCTTTCATTTCATTTTGTTAAATTTGATTTGTGTCAGTGAAAAGATGTAGATTCCTCAAGAACCCAGCCAATATTAACTGACAGTTGTATTATTTTTAAATGACTGGAATCATAGAATTATCTTTTCATCCATGTCCCTTTTTGATTTTTATCCTGCTGTTGGGAAAGGCAGGAGCAGAATAAATTCAAAAGTAAGTGTTTGTGTGCATTTGAGCTCCCCTCACACTTCAAACACAAAGAGGATGAGAAGATGACCTGGTGATGCCACAGACACTGCTGAGAGACAGAGAGCAGAAATGTCTCTTGGAAGCTGGAAGGCAAAGATTTTGAAGTCCTTTTATTTCTCTTTGTTCTGGAAGGGAAAAGTCCTTTGATAAAATGATGCCAAGAGTGGCACAGCATGTGACACCAGGTGTTTTCTTATGGACATCTGTTTTTCTAACCTGAGTTCATCTTGCTTAGCATTGGTCTTCTTAAAACCACACATAAAACCAGGACACATTCCTGAAATCACAAGAATCTCTTGAAATGCTCAATGTCTTTAGAATCATTAGTGGTGGCACTGTGAGTAGGTTTCCATCCCTCTGAGTCAAGTATTTTTTCTGCTTGGGCCAAAACAGAAGCACCCCCTAGAAATAAAGCAGCCTCTTTATGCATCACCCACTAGCACTTGTTAAAATCAATTGTATATTATGTATGTAGGAAAAAAGAATAACCAGAGAGATGCAAACAGCTCAGGCTAATTGAAACAGAATTAATTAATCTACCTCAGAAAAATCCCAATCACCAGCTTGCTGATTTTTTTTTTCCTCAAAGCTTGTTCTAACTTTACAAGAAGAGAAACTCCAGGTGAACAATCCGTAGCTGCAGATCCAGCTGCTTAAAACCTGAAGAAAATCACTTATTTCTCTGTGCCTCTGCCATTTTCCTTGGGGAAGAAAGAGATTGAAGCTTCACAGCACAAATAGCAAGGCTGCAGGATCTCCATATTTCTCAGATGGACTCATTGTGTGTTTGACTCTGTGAGACGAAGCAGAAGAACCAGGAGAGGCCTTTTTGCCCCGTCCTTTATAGATACCTGGTCATTTCTTTTTCAAGAGCAATGGTTTGTCTGCTTTCAAGTGTGAAAATTCACCTGCATTGGCCACTTAAAGAGGTGATCCCTCCCCTTGCACAGCAGAACTCAGGGGTGTAGGCAAGGAGGAAAGGGTAAGAGAAAAGGTAAGCAATCATCTCTTTTATCCTGGGCAATTTTTGCCTGGCTGCAGACTTCCTGCAATCAGCTGACCATGTTGTGTCACACAGATACCCCAAAAATTGCAGTGCTGGAAGGATTTGCAGCCTGGATCTACGTGGGTTCCCAGAAACCACTCTGTACTTCCCCCATCCCTGCCTCCCTCCCTCCCTGCCTCCTTCCCTCCCTCTCTGCCTACGCAGTTTATTAAATATTGAATTATTCAAACTAATACATGAGTTCATTGAGATTTCCACAGTCAGGCTAGTTTTGTCTCGTGTCTTTATGTGCTTTAAAACAGGCAGGAAAGATCAGGATTGATCTCAGAGGGTTGTGGTGTTCCAGTGGTCAGGGTGCTTTAATTACTCCTTGTACAGGGTTGGCCATAATAACAGGACACTCTTTTGAGCAGACAGGACACACACAAGGACTCAAGAGGTGTGATCTGAGGTACAAAACTCATAATCCTCCCTTGAAGAATGAAAAGGTGGAGAGATCTTCACAGACACCTGTCGAAGCTTTTCAATTATCAGCAACTACAGTACAAATTGATCAAAGAAAACCCTTTAGGCTGGCAGCCACTTTGCTGAGAAGGACGTGTTGGGAGACTGTGAAGGCTCTAAATCAGCCACTTGCAGGGCTTGGTTGGCATTCATTCTTCAGTCCCTTCAAGAGACAATCGTGGTGCAGTGCAGAGCAAGGTCTCCATGGCTCTGGGAAGTGTGACAACCTGTCCACATTTTGGGCTGTTACGGCTCAGTGGGGACTTAAAAACCCTTGGAGTCTTTCCACCAGTCTTTACATAAGTCTTTGTATTCACTTCAACAAGCTTATGGTCAGGCTTTAGGTACTGTGTGCTATAGGCATGGGCATCTAAAGAGAATAATGAACAGAGCATAAGAAGTGACATGAGTGAGAAATAATCCTGATTGCTGCATAAAGAATGGTCCAAAATATTTGAAACCAGTAGAACTATGTCTGGACACCTCCAGCCCATGCTGCAAATAACAGCAAGGCACATAAGTAATAGCCTTTTCTATCTAATCTTGCCAGAGCTTCTCAAGAAAGATATTTTGGGGGATTAACTGTTCCTGAACAGTTGCTTCAGTGTATCAGCTTTTTCCTTGCCATGTCTTTCTTACCTAGGAGATTTTTCTTCAGACAAAAACCAACCTTAACCCAGCAACTGCAGATTTTCAGATCCTATTAGAGAACACCACGTTTTGCCTGTGCCTTTTATCGTGCTATATATTGAGGGAAGAGGCAAAGCTGTCACACTCATCTGGGAACCAAATGCTCGGGGCTAACACACTCAGCAGACTTGGAAGGAACAGTTTTAGAGAAAAGAGAACAAGGGTATTGTTCTTGTTAAAAATAAAAAAAAAGAGTTCCAACCAGCTCTTTCCAAGATACATTCAGTAAATCACTGAAGGAGATTAATAATCCTTTAAAGCAGCTTCCTCTGGCAGGGACAGAAGCAGATAAACAGGGTGCTTTCTGCTGCCGCTGCTGAGCCTGGTTGCAGTCAGGAGAGATCCCAAGTGCTCCAAGAAGACAGCTAGAACATATTTTGGCAGCATGGCTAGAAGTCTGAGCAGGTCATTGCTTGTATAAGGTGTGTCACTATTCCCACTTCCCGCTTTTCAAAACCCACCCACATTTAGGGGTGCTGACAGCAAGCCAGCCCTTGATACTCATGCTCTTTTACCACCCATGTAGGCCATTTGCCCCATTTGGTTTAACACCCATTTCTCTTGGAGGTAATATGATGTTCCTGGAGGTAATATGATGTACCTGAATCAGGAGTTAGTTACTGATATTATATATTCCATGTTATTGTGGAAATTAACTTATCAGGAAATGCCTCCCTGGCTCTCTACATGCCAAGTGCAGCATCTTGCAGTGGCACAATAAGAAAGTCAAGGAAATGAGATGTAACACTGTGTTACCAGAATCCCTTAGAAAATTTGCAGCTCTGTTTGGATAATGTATTGCCTCTTGGGATTTTCATGGCAGGTCCTGTACTTTTCTGTGGTGAAAGGCATCTAACAGAGTGGTTAATGAAGTTGCACAGCAAACAATTCTGTCCTTCGGTGGACAAGGGTAATATCCTGGAATATTTGGGGATATTACCTGTACCTCTGTCTCTCTGTGTATCTGAATTCATTCACCAAGCAATATTTACAGAAGCAGCAAGGGTTACTCTCGTGCTCAGGAAAGAGTAGAAGAATGAACAAGATTATAAATCCAGTTTTCCTGGTCTCAGCTCAGGAATGGAGGAGAGAGGTTATTTTCTCCTACAATTTCTCATTGTGGGATCTCTGTGGATAACTGGGAGCAAGCTGAGGCTCTAAGGACCCTCCATTCCTTTCTGGGATGGTGACAGGACTTCACCAATTGTATCTCTTACACCTGTATGATCTGACTAAGGATCAGGTAGTAAATCCTTGCTGCTACAGCCAGGGACACAATCCATGCCAGGGACATGGTTTACACATTGCTACAACCCCTCTGCCACCACAGATCAGACCATTTTATTAAATGCTGAGAAATCACACCAACCCTTGGCTCAGATTTGTCGTGGGTTAAACCCTCCTGGGATCCCACCGAGGCAGAACAGCCTTTGGGGAACATCCCTGTAAAACTCTGAGGCACTGTCAGAGCATGGTTGTGCTTGCAGTGCTACAAACCTGTGCCCTCACTTTCCTTACAGACAAGTGTTTGCACTGATGCATGTCTTGTCAGAAAGAATAATTTTGAAGGCGAGGTTTGGCAGTGCAGTCCTCACCCTGCGAGGCTTATAAAGAAAACAGAAGCTTCCCAACCCATACATTCAAATCAAAATATTGATTTTAGCTGATTCATGACTGAGTGGATAAATCTGAGCTTTTATCTTACTTTGGAGTCCTTGGGAATGCAGGGCTTGGATGTCCCTGCTGCTAAGGGAGCTGGGCTGGCTCTAGAATTACAGCCTCAGTTTATTAGAGCAAGAAAGCTGCTTGTTGATAATGCCCCAGAGTTTGCTCCAACACTGCTTTATCATCTCCTCCAGCTGCAACAACCCATCAAGCCCTTTTTTAAGGCAGTTTTTTACTTCTCCCTATGATGGGCACATTCTTCTTTCCTTCTGGAAATCGTGCCAGAGACCATGTTGGCAGCAGGCTGCAAGCTGTGACATCCAGCATGGCTTCAGGCACGTTCTTTGCTCTTGGAATGCCTCAGCAGGACAGTGTGGGCATGGGAATTGCACCCAGAGCATGGCCAAGGTGCCCTGAGCTGTGGCAAGTTCTCCCCAGGCCAAAGACCACAGTTCAGCTGGCACTTGGAGTCCCTCCTGCACGGTGCTGAGGGAAGTGCTCTGAAAGGAGAGGGTGTTTTATAAAACAGATCCAATACTATGAGCACCCCAGGGATGGAGGATGGAGGAAATGATCTGAAATCCCCCAGTTTTATTCTGTAAATACCTGTAGGCAAGGAGAAATTATATCATTCCTTAGAGGAATATTATCCTCCACTGCACATGAAGGGATGGTAGGTGCTCCAACCCTGGAAATATTCAAGGTCAGGTTGGATGGGACATCTATCACCTCTAGTGGAAGGTGGCCCTGCCCACAGGTGACCTTTCAATGTCCCTTCCAACCCAAACCATTCTGTGATTCTGTGACCTGAAAGGTGTCACTGAGCCTTGAATGGCTGCCCTGCCAGTGTGTGTGAGAGGTTTTCTGAGGAGCAGACAGACAGTTTATACTAATTGGGTTGAACTTTTGATTCTGTGTGTGAGTGTGCTCTCCTACAGAACTCACTGCAATGCTCTTTCCTTCCCCCAAGGTAACACCAAAGGAAAGACAGACTGTCAGATGTTAAAGAAAAAAGGGGGAAAAGTAGCAGAGAGTTTTGATTTTTGGTTGCTTCCCTCCACTAACACGGAAGAAAGGCTGGAAGAAAACAAATTCCAAATGCACTGCGACCTTACAGAGCTGGTATCAAAACAGGGGAGAAGCCACTGTACACAGGGGAGGAATCATGAGAGCTGGAAATCCAAGGTGACAAAAGTGTTTGCATATGGAGAAATATTGCAGAGGGTGTGCATTAAGACAACCCCAGTTTCTCTGCCCTTACAGTCATTTCTGAGTACCATTTAAACAAGGTAGCCAGAAGAATAAAGCTCCAGCATCCTCTGTTTGTGGGGCTGCAGGGGCACTGCCTGTGTCTCCAGGCTTGGAGATGCTCCTCCTCATCTCCCACAGGGAGAGGAGGAACAACTCCTTGAAATCTGTGATAACCCAATCCATGTAAAACTTGCAATGAAGAGTGGAAGATCCTCAACACAGCGAGAAGAAATTGGTCAGCAACTTTAATTTTATTTTCTTTGTACCAGATCAACGAGGTACTCATGAATGCAGGGGAAACTCTTAGCAGAACACTGCCAAAGCATTCATTCTCATTTGCAGAGCACGCCAGGAAAAGGCAGGTGTTCCTGGAGCCCTGAGAAAGGACAATCCAGAGCTCCTGGGTCTGGATGACAGGTACACCTGGCAAAAGGAAGCAATCTTTCTGTGGGGGAGAGAATTGCAGGGGATGTTTAGCACACCTTGGGTTGATCAAAATCCAACAGTGATTAAGGACAGAGGCAAAACTTCAGCACTTGCCTCTTTTTTTCTGCCTTATAATTGGATCTTGGAGCTAGACTCGCAGGCATCAGGTGAAATTTAATAGAAGGAAAGTCAAAAACCTTCTCGACTGTTGTGGTGTAAAGGATATAACAGAACACTTCAGGGTCTCTGTCCTCCCTTGCTCCTTACACTAATCTCACATCTTCTTGTGTGGCTGCTTTTTTTTTTTGTTTCTCTTGATTTCTCTGCACCTTTATCAGCAAAGTGTTTTAAAAAGACAAATGGGTTAAGCTGTGGACATGGAAAGAGCCTATATGAATGTGGATTCAATTAAATTTTTCCATGGACAGAGACAGGTCAGGAGAGGTCCTTGGTAAAAAGAAAGTGAAGTTATCCCTGTTGTATCCCAATACTTGCTCTTTCATTGTTTGGGGTTATTTTAAACATCTAGCACACTGGAAAAAGAAATTAAAGGAGATGACAAGGCAGAACTGTAGTTGACTGAAAGGTGTGACTCTTTTAGAAAGTTTTATCCACATATTCTGTGCTGGTGGAGAGATGAGGGTTGTTGCTAAGCTATTGGACACAGACTGTTGTGGCAGCTAAATCTTGGAAAATATGGGACTGTCTCAAACCCAGATCTCAAGACTCTTTGGTGGGAGCTACTTAATGACAGGTAGACTAACCCTGGTGGGTTTTTGCCATGTTCATAGGAGCAGAGTGGCAGTGGGGGGGTGGCTGCATGTGCTCTGCTGCAGAAAGGACTTTTTAATGTGAGACTCACACTAGGAGAAGGTCCAGGGAGATGAGGACAATGTCCTGAGTTCTGGTGGGAGCTTTCAAAACGGTTGTTGATTTGAACTCAGTCACTTTCCAAGCTTTCTTCTGGAAATTTGACTCCTGTTGTTAATTGTCTGGTAATGCTAACCTAAAGAAAAATTAACCTTTTATCTATCTATTTATTTGTCTCGTTGTTTTCTTTTCATTCCTCCCTTCTCTAAGCTTACTGTTTCACTTCAAGATGAGCAGGAAAACAAGACTTTATTAATTGTATGAGTGCTTTGCCACTGGTGTCACCATGAGAGGACTCAGACCATCTCTCATTTTCATGGCTAAGACACAGCCACAAAGGCAGTGGGGATGGCTCAGTCTTGTCTGGGACAGGATGAGAACTGGATCAAAAGAAAAAAAGGCTTAAATCTCTTCCTTAAGTGATTCATTTTTTCTAATGGAACAGAGTAGCCCTTCCAGAAAACGTTAATACATTTAAAGCTTCCTTCACAATTAGACAATTTCAAAGAGGTTTTTTTTAAAGTCCAAGATATTATTCATCAATCCATAACAGCATCTTTTATTGACTTGGGACACAGAAGATACCTAAACTAAATGGAATTAAGCAAGATGAAATCAATCAGTCTGACACAGTCCCCTCATTTCTTAGTGGACACTCATCTCCAGGCAATGGAAACTAATGCTTGACCCTTTCTGATCCATGAACCCACACCCATTGCAGGCTGTGCTTGCCCAACAGACAGGCAAGAGGACCTTGCTTAATTCTTCAGTGCCATGCATGTCCAGCATGTTCTCTGCCTGGAACTTTCATCGTGCTGAAATCCTTTACAGAGTCCTGACTTCTTGACTCAGGTGCCTCTGTGAGCTCTGGTATGTTGGATGTATCTCCTGCAACACCTGCAGGGATCAGCTGCAGCGACTCACTCATTCCATTCGTTTTGCACTGGTACATGTTGTGGACCATGCTCTGCTCCAGGCCCAAGGAGAACCCAAATCACACAGGAGTTACAATAAAACCAACAGTGTGTTTGCTCCCAGCTCTAGAAAACAACTGGTGCAGCTTCAAACGGGACAGCAAAGATACAGGTTTGCTGTTGATAAAGGATCACAGGATCAGCTCCTCCAATTTATTGTGGTCTTGGAAAATTTGATATAAGAAAGCAAGATTTTTTTTCTCTAACAGAAGGCAGTGATCCATCTTCTGGCTACATTTGTGGTGACTTCCAGTGTCAACCTGAGAACCTGCTGGTTGTGGCTGATGGCCATATAATTGTTTTAAATCAACACTGAAACCAAGCATGGTTAGTATTCACCTCCTCTTGTCCTACATTTTGCCCTCCATTTGCCCAGAGAAGCTGTGGCTGCCCCTGGATCCCTGGAAGTGTCCAAGGTCAGGTTGGACAGGGCTTGAAGCAACCTGGGCTGGTGGAAG
>JAWWEE010000159.1:31513626-31538919 GCA_035221455.1 Xenops minutus
CCAGGTTGGACGGGGCTTGGAGCAACCTGGGCTGGTGGAAGGTGTCCCTGCCCATGGCAGGGGGTGGAATGAGATGAGTTTTAAGGTCCCTTCCAACCCAAAACATTCTGTGATTCTATTTTGCTTGTTAAATGTTGACTTAGATATCCAGGTTCTCACTAAAACCCTTTACAGTAATAACATTTTAAACAAAAAAAACCTAAACTGATGCTCATTAGTAGTTCTTCCCGAACTACAGGCCTGGAAATAACCTGTGTATTTGAAAAAAGCCTGCTGGTCGTATTGAAGGGATTGCATAATTCCTTCATTACCATGGCAAGACAGTTAAATCAATAATTAAAATTCGAATTTCCAAGCCTTTTAGACCAGTGGACCTGTAGCAAAGCTTGCAGTGAAAAGAAGCCTTATAAAACCTCACCAATATCTCACAAATCCGAAGGAATCACCAGCTCAGAAGAGCTGTTACAGGGACATCACTTAAGCCTTTCATAGATTGCTTTGCAATGTGTCTTTTAGTCTCTTAGAGACCCATGAATTGAATGGCACCTTCCCTGAGCTGCAATGGTATTAATACCATTCCCAGTGCATTTAAATGAGTTAAGCAATCAGGTGGAGAATTTGCAGGTGACACACAATGAGCTGAGCTCTGAAATCTCTTTGAAACCCACAGTTCCAGCACAGCAAGGGAGGCCAAGCAAAATCAAGCTGTGCAAAAATATAGATGATCACGGAAATGAACCCAAATTCTTCTGCTCAGCCCTGCAGCAAAGATCCAAATATCCTTCGTTAATAAAGCAGATATATTTGGTTGGATTATCTCCATATGTATAACAACCTCCTCCCCTGCAGAACTTATTAGAAAGAGCAGAAATGATACTCTGCTCAATTACATAAAACCAAACACACCAAAACCAAGCAAGATGCAAAAGTCATTTGTCTCAATTGCTAGACAACGATTTTAATAATGGACATTTCAGGCAAGGAAACAAATAGATATGAAAATCCACCTGAAATTGCTATAGTAGAAGAAATTATAAAAAAAATAAAATACCTACCTAGTTGCTAAAGGGAAGTGTACAAGAGTGCATGCTCTTGCATGACTTTTAATATAGAAACAGGCACTGACATCTATGTATCATTTTCAAAACCTTCTGTTCGAGCCTCTATTTTTGTCTTTGCTGAGTGAGAAGGAGCCAGCCCAGTTTAAAACAAGAGGAAATTGAAATACCACACATCTAAAAAGAGCAAGTGTGACAAAAGTGAGTTCTGCTCTGACATTTTGAAGTGCTACAGGGGTAAAGTGAAGGAATTCTATCTAGAACAGTGTAGATGTGACAGGTGCCACTTATATCACTTATAGGACCCATATCAAATGCAATACCTAGAAAAGTCAGTCCTGCCTTTCATCCAGAAAGACTGGGAATTAATTTGTTTTACCTGTCTTCAGCCAGTCAGGAACATTTGGGGTCTTTTAATTCGTGACTCTTCCTTCTTCCTCTCCATTTCAAATATCCAGTGTTTTTTCTCATGGCAGTTTAAATCCCAGACTGTCTGTCACGTCATAAGTGGCACTATAAGCTGTGTACCAGAGGTCACCCCAAAGCTTCATTACTTTCCCTGAAGGAGAGGCTTTCCAGACACATCACCTTCTCCTTTGGATATGGCTCTCTAAATCTCTTCAGGCACTTTTGAAGTCACCTGAAGTATCACAGAATAGAATCACAGAACTTTTGGGGTTGGGAGGGACCTCAAAGCCCATCCTGTTTCACCCCCTGCTATGGGTAGGGACACCTTCCACTAGCCCAGGTTAGCCCAGGTTGCCCAGAGAAGCTGTTCCCCATTCCTGGAAGTGTCCAAGGCCAGCTTGGATGGGACTTGGAGCAACCTGGGCTGGTGGAAGGTGTCCCTGCCCATGGCAGGGGAGTTGGAACAAGATATTCTTTAAGGTCCTTTCCAACCCAAATCATCTATGATTCTATGATAATACTTCAAGAGTTCCTGGGGGCTGGAAATCATCCTTTCTGGAAGTACCTTCTGGGCTTTGGGTCAGAAAGGGTGTTGGGGTGTGCTGAATAGTTCTAACCTCTCTAGATGTGTCTGCAAGAAGATGAATGGTGAAAAAGCTGATGGAAAAATTTTAATTGCTCTCTCTGAAAGTAATCATTCTACAGGCTGCAATACTATGAATATATTAATTCAATTCTAATTTAAATATGATGAATTTTTGTTTGTTTCATTTGAGTTATTCAGCATCTCTCAATGAGGTTAACTTTCAGATTAGTTACTCTTTTATTCATTAAGAAAGAGGAGTAAAAACAGGTTTTGAACAAAAGAAATCAGAAAGCCAAACTAGAAGTCTCATCTCTTTAAAAGAATTAAAATATATCTAACTATTCTTTGCTAACAATTTTATTTTTTTGTGAGAAATGACAGTGAACATTAATAGTGAACTACTGACCAAGCTCTTTTTTGAGCCCTTCCTTTTGCCTTTATAGGCAAACCAAGGAAGGCAAGTCCGTCCACACACTGTCTCCTCTAAAAGAATGCTATTCTAACACAGCTCCATATGAAGATGAAGTGTGACTCAATATCTGCATCATTGATGCTGTTGATACGGAGTCATTCTAAAATATAAATTGTGAACCAAGCCCCTTGCTGGAATATGTCATTTAACTTCTTGCTTTCACAGAAATGACACAGAGAGACCAAGTTCCTCTCCTGCTCGCACCAAGTGACTGAGCTTGCTCATGCATTAATTGGTCCCCAGGAAGGAAGTTCTCACCTGGCTCCAAAGCAGCCCTGGGAAAGGGAGAACTGAGCCTTCCACCTACGCACACATCCACCCACAAACCTCCCTGACTCAAAGGTTCCTATGCCTTTCTGCTGCTCCTGGCCTGATTTGATTTCCTTAGCTGCTCTAAGAGTCCTTAAATAGCCATCCATTAGGCACAAGTGCCAGAAGCATCAGCCATGTGCCTCGGGACCTGATGTTTCTTGAATTCCATGCAGCAAAGTAGCAGTGACAGCCCGAGTGTGAATAATTCTGCTGAGCAGCTACCTCAGCTGCTGTGGCACTCACAGCACGAGGGCTGGGGGGTGAAGCACTGCAGGCTTTCTCTCCCCTCTTCCCCCAAGTGGTGGCCATCTGACTGGCCCCAGTGGTGGCCATTTGACTGGTCCCAGTTGGCCCCAGTGCACCGAGAAGCATTCCCTATGTGCAACGCATGGCACCTGATGGAGAGTAAGGAGCCAGGCAACAATCAAGGGGTTGGAAGGGACCTTAAAGATCATCCAGTTCCAAACCCCTACCATGGGCAGGGGCACCTCCCTCTAGAGCAGGTTGCTCAAGGGCTTTCCAGCCTGGCTCTGTACACTGCCACTGGGTGATGCTGGTTATTTGGGGCTAGGAAGAGCAGGGGCAGAAGTCAAATGGTCTTTGGGCAGTGAAGGTGACAGAGAAGG
Organism: Xenops minutus; assembly: GCA_035221455.1. Lineage (NCBI taxonomy): Eukaryota > Metazoa > Chordata > Aves > Passeriformes > Furnariidae > Xenops > Xenops minutus. The sequence continues at coordinate 31,517,089 of JAWWEE010000159.1, forward strand.
TGTAAAGGTTGTCTCTGCACCATGACACCTGACTAGCCAGGCCCCGAGAGCGACAGAGCTGTGGCTTCATTCCCCACTAAGCAACCTTGCCAAGGTTTTGCACTTTACTGGGCTGAAGACAGACTGAAGTGCTCAAAGAATTTCCTTGGACTCAATGGTCCAGGAAGTGTTTTCCAGCCTAAAGGATTCTATGCTTGTCTCCTGTGATTCCATCCCCTGGGGGAGGGAGAGCCAGTGCCTGTGCAGTGCTGAGCTGCCAGCTGGGGTTAACCCTGGACATATGTACAGCACTTTCTTCCCTCCTGAGCTGGATAAAGCAAAGCTGTTGGATGGGCTCATCCTGCTCCCTTAGGTACGCATGATAAATAAACCCTGAAGCACTCAGTAAACACCCTCTGCTGCAGGGGTTACCAGCAGGGGAATCACTTATGTAAATTAATTGGGACTTCAGCGTTGGAAATTAGTGATTCAAGTGAGTTACCAAGAGAAAACTTCAGCTTTCTCCTGAAATCTAGAAAGCTTTATTATCATCATCATTATTATTGTTGTTGTTATTGTTATATTGTTATTGTTATTATTTCATTAAATCATAGAATCACAAAGGTTGGAAAAGTCCTCTAGATTGATTGTCCTGAGCCATGACCCAGAGTGGCTGCAGTGAACAGCTGCTGGACAGACACACAGACACACACAGACACACAGACACACAGACACACACACAGACACACACACACACACACAGACACACAGACACAGACACAGACACACACAGACACACACAGACACGCAGACACACACACAGACACACAGATACAGGCTCTGGCAGGGCTTTGGGCACAGGGGGAGGATCTGCCCGAGCAGAGAGCTCTCCCACACGTGCACAGGCACTTAGCGAGCCCCAATACCTGTGCTGCAGGGCATCTTTTTGCCTTCTTATTGTGCAGGGATTAAGGCTTGGCTGCCTCGATGAGAAAGCTGTCCTGATTGCTCACAAACCCTCGGCGTTCCCAGTTAAAACTGATTGAAAGAGACAGGAAAGGCAAGCGTGAAACAGCTCCCGCTCCGTCCTTTAAAACAAACTTCATTTTAACACCTAATTATGTGCAATGCAGGGTCTTTCCCATTTCCTTTGCCAAGCTGCTCCTTGGGTTTGATCTCAGCCTCACAGGGAGTGAGGATTGATGAGGAGGAAGCAAGAACTGCCCAAGAGGAGAAAGCCACACTGAATCGTGGTACCTGCAGCTTCTGCCACTCACCTGCTCTGTGGCTCTGGGCGTGGGGCAGTGGCACCTGGGCTTTGATATCCCTGCTTTTAAAGGGGATGGGAAAGCAATCATTTTCCTCCCACGCATCTTGCTTGGAGACACAGGGCTGCAAAGTGCTAAACTTGAGCAGTGAAACTATTCCGGTTGCCTAATGGCAGGTCCAGAGCAGTAGCAGAACATATCCATTTCCCCCCATCTCTTGAAGCACAGCTAATGAAGGGCAAAGAAAGCTCCTGCCCTGGCTGAGGGAAAGCAGCAACACTGCAAGTGATGCGTGGAAATGCAGGGAACACACCGGAGTGCAGGAATTTGGTTACAGGGCTGTTTGCAAATTAATGGCTAAATCAATTAAATGAGGGCACGGGATTTCTCTTGAGGAAAGTCTGGTCACAGTTGCCAGGAGAAGGGGAGGGGTTGTGGAGCAGGGATGACATAATCACGTTTGCGAATCACCAGCAGTGTGCATGCTTTAATCCATTAATGGGGTTTTTATCTGTGATCATAAAAAGCAGGTTACATTCAGCCTGGAAGGGAGTGAGGGTTGGAGGAGAACGGGGAGGGGAGAGAAAGAGAGAGAGCCAGAGACAGAGAGCAAGGGAGAAAGAGAGCACAATTCACTCGGTGAATTGCTTGCTAGCTTGGGGCTGATAATTAGGGATCTCAGGAGAGCACTTTCTCCGAATAACACGCTCTCCTTCAAATGGACCGAATGGAGACAGTGGTTCAGCCCTGCTGATATTTCTTAAGCCCTCCTCGCCGTTTGACGGGCATTCCCAGTGCTTTTGTGCACGTCTCGGAAAGCGTTGACGTGGAAAGGAGCAGCGAGGAGGGGGAGGTTGGAGGAGAAAACTGCAGCTCCTCTAACCATACGGAGGGCATGAGAGGGAGCGAGCAGGCTGGGGAGCACGGCGAGGCGGGTGCCCCTCGCACCATGTCCCCCCGGTGCCGGCGCGCCGCACTTTCGGAGATGTCCCTCCTGTGACTGGACGCACCATGAGCATCTGGGAGCTGCTCCTGGCTTTCGTGGTGGTGCTGCTGATGCTCGTGGCCCTGCTGGCCAACGTGCTGGTGCTGCTGTGCTTCCTGTACAGCGCCGACATCCGCAAGCAGGTCCCGGGATTGTTCATCCTCAACCTCACCTTCTGCAACCTGTTGATGACTGTTTCGAGCATGCCCCTGACCTTGGCTGGGATCATTTACGAGAGTCAACCAGGAGGAGATCCGATCTGCCACGTTGTGGGCTTCCTGGAGACTTTTCTCACCACGAATTCCATGCTGAGCATGGCAGCTTTGAGCATTGACAGGTGGATTGCTGTGGTCTTCCCTCTAAGTTATCACTCCAAGATGAGGTACAGAGATGCTGCTCTCATACTGAGCTACACGTGGTTACACTCGGTGTCGTTCCCGATAGTGGCAGCTTCTCTCTCCTGGGTGGGTTTCCATCACCTCTATGCCTCCTGCACCCTGTACAACAAGAGACCAGAGGATAGGACACAGTTTGTGATTTTCACTGGGGTCTTTCACTCCCTCAGCTTCCTCCTCTCGCTTATAATCCTGTGTTTCACATATCTAAAAGTGCTGAAGGTGGCACGGTTCCACTGTAAGCGGATTGATGTGATCACTATGCAGACCCTGGTGCTGCTTGTGGACATTCATCCCAGGTAAGGTGCCTGTGTGTTCAGCAAGTGGGGCTGTTCATGGCAGAAGAAGTGAGGAGGGGGTTCAGCATTGCATTAAAACAGTCTCATCTGTATCAGAGCAGGGAATGGGGAGGGGGGAAAAGCAATCATCCTCCTTTCTGGTTTCTGCTCTTCATGTTTCTTTTCACTTGTGTTTATTTCTCTGCCTGTAGAACTCATTTTCTGTTAGGCTTAAGGACTTGTTTTGGGAGGGAGAGCAAAGACACAGGCAATTGTGGCTGAGAATGCACTTGCCTTCGACACAGTGATCACATCACTGCCCTTTGTCTGCCAAGGCGGATTTAGTGGTCGATAGGTTTGCATTTTTTGGCGCTGTCAGCCCAAAACGTTGCTGGATGCCTGAGGGAGGAGGCTGCACATGTCCCCTCAGCTGGAGTTTGGAAGGGAAGCTGGGTGCTGCCTGCAGCTCCTTTGCTCAGCAGTTTCCCCGTTGCTCTGCTCTCTCTAACTTTATCATTCCTGAAGGCAGAATCCTACGGGAACAACATTTGCAAAATGCATGAGCCTGAGTGCCTATATTTGACTCTGAGCAAGAGAGAATTCAGCAGCAATGTTAACACGACATAAAAAGGGATGTTTAAGCCCATTTCAAATGAGAGACTTTAGGCAAGCCCCTCTTGCCTTGACACAGGAGAGAAAAGCCTCCAGGGGCTGGAAGCATAGGGGACTGGAAGGCAAGCACCCAAAGGGGAGGAATGTGTGCTGGGATCCAGTGCAAAAGTCCCCTCAGGGGTTATGCACAAACCATAAATCTTGCATGACTAGGCAATGCCTGGATGTGGAAGGGATGCAGGTTTGGTGTCTGATGTGTGGGAAGAAGTCTGCCTGGCCAAGAGGAAAGCAGAGAGCAGCCAGAGAGGGCAGTCCCATGCCAGGCATCCCATCTGACCTGCCTTGCTCCCCTCTGCTCCACGAGCTGGAGGAGAACACCGGCTCTCTCCATTTGCAGCCAGCCAGGAGCAGAGCTGCAGGGCTCAGAGCACATGTGGCTGTCCTCAAAAACAGGTCATGTGTTGGGGATTCCTGAGGTTGAGACAAATAAGTCTGAAAGGATCAGGGCAGGACAGCACATTGTTAGAGCAACAGAAACAGTCGCTCAAAATTCTCCAGTTAAGCTCTTTGAGCTGTGCCTTGACCAAGAATGCAGAGCAGAACTTTGGGCAAGTCTTGTAGCTGTTCTTGAGAAATACATGTATAAATCTTCCCTTATTCACAGAGTCAAACTGAGTTAAAAAACATTTCTGCCCTATGTGCTGTCTGGTTGATAAACTGTGCTTCGACTGTCTTAGTTCCTGCACGCAAGAAGAGATGTGGTGGTTACTCCCAGGACAGTGCCATAAACCCACTGGGGCTCTTTGAAACAGCATTTCTTTTGCCTAATGCTTCAAGTATGTCTGGACTGCACAGCAAAGTTTAGAAAAAGGGCAAAAATCTCAACGTTATTTCTCCTCTGCATTTTTTTCTGGTCGAGGTTGATCTGAGGGTGCTTGTGCATTTTGTAACCATCTCACCAAGGGATGGATTCAGTGGGGCTGTGGGAATGATGCTCCCTTTCTTCAGGGGAGACAGAGCTGTTCAGGCACTTTGCTGTGAGTAATCTATGCCAACAACTCTTACCTGTCACATCAGGTTACTCTAATGCCTCTCTCTCTAAGAAAGAAGAGCTTGAACTTCTTTTCTAGACTACAGAATTGGTGGCTGATTTGCCCTATGGAGGGGCTGCCTTAACCAGTGACAGCTCCTGCTGCTGAAAGGGCGAGGTCTCAGGTCACCTTCCCTCCTGTGAGAGCTGCACAGAGGCTGCAGCTCCCCTAGAGCAGTCAGCAATGCTCAGAAAGCTCTGCCATAACAAAGGCATCATTTGCATTATCTAAGTGTGTATATAAAGGGAATTTCAGTGTGCACCTGACACCATAGGTGTGGATGTGGGGAGAATTCACAGGAGAGGACAAAGTTGGCAATCCCACCTTGGACTGCCCTGGTTCCTACTCCAGCTCTGTCCAGGGTCTAGTTTCAACGCTGAGAAATGTGTAGAGACAATTTTCTGCTTCCTGTGACTCAGAATCCACCCAAAGGGGATCTAGTGACAGGCGTTATGACAGATGGCTTTATTACCTGTGACTTAGAGAGACACGAGTGATCTTCTGAAGATCATTCAAGACGAGTACAAAGGAAACCTCTAAATACCATGCAAGTTTGTGGCAGTGTTTAGGGCACATGTCCTTTCAAGTTAGCTTAGGCATTTCTAGCGGATCCTGCTTTTTCTTGGCTTTATTCTTAAGACCAAAATATCTGAGGTATTGTGAGAGATTTGGGCAAAACTTCACTTAAGCGCTTAATCCATGTGTTTCTTCACTGAAATTATCTGCATTATCTTTCTGGTGTCTCCACATCTTAAGGGCAAGTATCTCATAAACTTTGTTTAAAATACCAACCCTTCAAGGAGATATAGCTTAGATTTTCCAGGATATTAAAATCTTTGAATGGAAGCTTAGTCAATAATCCCATTCTGTTACTGGTGGCACTACTGGAACTTGCCTATGTGTTCTTATCTTTATACATGGAAGTGTGTGCAAGAGCAAAACACTCATCTGTACCTTGTCTAAATGAAGGAGTGAGATAAAATACCTTCCTCAGTGATGTGGTATTTATTTGCTACATCTGGAAAAAAGGAACAAAAGAAATTGGTTTAAGTCTATCAGGACAGTCATGTGTGAGCTACAGGAGTCAGAAACAGCTTTCTATGTGCCAGTCAGGAAAAGATGTAACTGGGGAAACTGTTAGAGACAAAAAATACACACCCTCTTGAGCTTTAGAACACCCTAATTAAAGCTGCTTTGAAGAGTCCCTTCCTCATACTGCCATGTGCTCGGGATACCAGGAATTTAATAACACAGGTCTTAAGAGAAGGTGTTGAACCTCCAAGATAGGCTGTCTGCACCTAAAAATACCTCTTGCAGAATGGAAAGCACACAGGTTCCCTTGACAAGGTGGATTTTCTTTTCCTTCTCAGCTGTCATTGCTAGCTGCAAATAACTCAGACACAGAACATGCAACACTTTTAGATGTGACATGTTCTTTGAGAGAAAGATGATTTGTCATTTTGAGGAGAACAAAAACTTTTCCTCCAGTGTTTATTTCATCATGCCATGATAGTTGTTCTGGGGACTGGCAATGTAAGACCAGAATGGAACAAAGGGAACACATTTTCCTTAACATAATCTAATGGCAACATAAGAACTCATTGCCACAGAGATCACCAGTGCATACTGAGATCCTCAGAGCATAACATGTGTTTAGATGATGAAGATAAAACATTTGCAAATACAGCAAATAATCAGTGGCATAATAAAGTGAGAGTAAGGCCTCAGCTACTAACATGAGAGTGCAGAGCCTGAGAGTGAGTCATCAATTACAAATTTACAATAAAAAAAAAAAAAAAAGAGGCCAATGCCAAGCAGTTTTTAAAAGTATATATATAGATACAGGAAATGGCCCAGCCTGTTCAGTTTGCCTGAATTGCGTCACCGTGAGATCTGTGCCATGAGTCAAAACGTGGCAATGCTGCTCTGTGCACAGAGAGGGATTCAGGATGGAAGTCTGGCTTTGGTTTTGCTCTTTCTAAACGGATTTCTTCAGGTACAGATGGCCCTGGCACTCTGGGACATACAACCCATCTGATCTACCTACCTGGAACTGACAGTAACTCATCCCCTTCCCTCAGAAAGCAGGGAGAGCACAGGACTCACTCACACAGGTGGAGGAAGAGGATGACATTTCACATCAATCACTCTTTTGACAAGCAAAAGTGCTGATTCCAAAGCAGATTTTTTTGCAAGGTCTCAGCCCTGTGCTCCCATCACCTTGCTGGCACCCCAAGGGAATTAGCAGCTCTCTGGTGAGACAGCCAAAGGGAAACTCAAAGGAGTAACTCTAGTCCTAGGAAGAAACATAGGATGGGAATTATTTGTACCTGTTCAGTTGGAAACAGGGCTGCTTTGAGGCGAGAAGTGAGGATATCACAGTGCAGTGGATTTATTATACAATGCCCAGCTTTGCAGAAGGAGCAGCACTGGTGGAGTATTTATGGCCACACAGTTCACAGCTATGGGATATAGTGGTTGCTCCAGTGCTGGGCTGAAAGTCCAGAGCGTTTTTTTTCCCCCATGATTTTGTTGTGTTTTATTGCTTATCTTGCTGGGAAGTTTCTCCTCCCTAAGGTAGTGGTGTTGGAATTGCTGTTTCTAGGGAAAACAGTATGCTGCCTATCCCACAATGGGTATTTTCCAAGTCATTCAATACCATGAGGAAAACTCAGGAGTGAAAATACAGCTTACAGTAGTAACAAACAGCATCTGCAAACTAAATTCAAGGCTGAATTCCCCCAATTTGACTATAGATCAATTGATATAATGGGGGTGTGTGCACATAAGTAAATATACAAACCCTGTTTCTCAGTGACTGTTTTGGAGGGTGAGATGGTCAGACAATGCATTAATACTTAGCACTGTCCCTCATAAAAGTAGTGAACCTGTTATTGGCTTATGTGATTATAACAGGTACTGGAAAGACTGTTCTCCATCATTCCATAAGTAAAGCCATTAAATACTGGTACCTGATATCATGATTCATGTTCTTGTTTGTGTTGAATGTCACACAGCGTGAGAGAACGTTGTCTGGAAGAACAAAAGCGGCGGAGGCAGCGAGCAACAAAGAAAATAAGTACCTTTATTGGTACCTTCATCCTTTGTTTTGCACCTTATGTAATTACAAGGTAAGTGTGAACCTCCATCCTGGAAAAGGCTCCTGATGTGCAGCTGTAACTCAGAGAAGTAGGGCACTCTGAGCCACAGAACCTGTAAAAACTGTAAAAACTTGGTCAACAAGATGCAGCTGAGGTGAGAACACAGTCTCCAGACCTAAAGGATAGTTTTGTCTGACTGGCTAGAGTTTATTAGTCATAAACACCAAATATCAAAGCTGTGCTGGCTCATAGCTAAGAAAATTGCTTGTGATTTATGGTCAGCTGTCTGTCTATCTACTAGCTTATCTTTGGAAGTGGCTCCTGTGGGAAACACTAAATTACTCCTATGAAATATAAAGTATTATAAAGCGAGTATATCCAGAAAAATGTTATCTAGCTGTTGCAGGAAATTTATAGCTTGCATTCCTTATTAAAAGACTCTGGATAAACTGAGATGCTGCTATGAAGAACAGAGAAAGCAAAAATAATCTTAAAGTGTCTCCTAATACTATTAAGTAGAAATCAGTGGAGTTGACTTCAGTCAAACTCTGACCCACCAGCAAAAAGCCACTGAAAAAGGTGGATTAAGAGTCAATATAAGTGGGCATGTAACAAACCCTGAGTTTTTTCCACTTCAGTATAATATCCTGACTTTCTAGAATTAGAAAATAAAAGAATTTACTAGAATTACCTTCACTTTCAATTAATGGTCACGAGACACCACTCCAAGCCAGACACTTAAAGGGTACGAAAGGATTTGTAATTATGGACATTTAGCCTTGGTTAAATTAAAGTATTTATCTCCTTGCAAGTGGTTAATTCTTGTTTTATGTTGGGTCTCTGATCTTTTCACACTGTAGCTGGTGCCTCCATCCTGGGTGATGCCGAGAGCTCTGAGCAGAACTGTCACAAGTATTTTTGTGTTCCTCCAGAGGCATCTCAGCCCAGCGTTCAGGCACCACCTCCTCTTCACCCTGTGCCATCCCAGTTTGTGTCCCAGTAGCCTTAAGAATAGAGAAGAGGGGTTAGAAAAGCCCCAAGCCTCATCCCTTTGGTCCATACAAGAGTGATGATGAGAAGAGTCAAAGTGTAGGGTCCTGAATGCAGCCTGGGAGCTGGCCAGGCGTGTCGGGGGGGTTGGAGTCTCTCACATTCCTGGCCTTTCCAGTTCTGATGTCTCCTGAAGGAACACTGCACAGCATGCCAAAGGGAATTCCCTCTTCAGCTGCTTGAGAGACCTTGCTGGACACTTACACGGATGGGTGTTGAAGGACACACATCCCTCTGCTCGCTCTGCCTCACTCTGTGGCTGAAGGGGTTGAAGTTAAGGGGATTAGGAGACTTTGGAGTTTAATTTTGCCAGCAAGAAGCATTTTCTGGGCAATGGCCAGTGCTTTGCATTCACAAAAGAGAGGCAATCAATCACAGCTCGAGGCAGGGAACAGAAGACAGGCGAGGGAGTGCGTTGTTGTTCAGCCTCTCATTTGGTCAGTCAGCTCTAATCAGCAAGGCACTTAAATTAAACATGCTTTTAAGTACTGCCTGAATTGGAGGCTGAAAGATGCTCTACAATCACATCATCTTTCTGTTTCAGCACTACAAATAAATAGGTGTCACTAGAAGTTCCATGGACCAGTGGAGGAGTTGTGCTTATAACCCCAGACAGATAAATGCTTCTCTGGGCAAACCAGAGTTTGCAGATCACATTAAGATGAAAATCAGATTAGGCCTTTCTTTTACAAAGAAAACACCCACTTAAATAGTTCAATAGATAACCTTAAGTAGTGTATCAGTAGAATCAGATTATTCTTCATTCAGTGCTTCCATTCTATCAGTATGACAGATGGATCACCCCATATTATATATTTCTAGGCATAGCTTCTTTCTTGGTGCTTCTATTAGAACACATCTCTTCTTTTGCTATATTTAACATTATGCAATTAAATAACATTTTTCTGAGCCTCTTTTCTCCAAGGATCCCTTTCATAAGAAAAATGAAGATAAGTCTTACCAGTTTCTAATATCCATTTCCAACTCCAGGCATTTCATACCGAAATACAGAACTCGGCTCATGTAAGTTAATAAAGGCTGTCAATGTGCGAGGAAATTGGCCTTAAATTAAAAATCCTGAAGTAATATCAGGCAGAAGTTTATAGACCCAAGCCCTCAGGTTACAGAGGAGGATGATGGAACAGGCAGAAGAAGATTGAAATTCTCTTGTATCATCTCTGGGGGACAAGGGGTAAACAAACTCTCTTTTTAAACTGGTTGCTTGCCCTCTGCATATACAATCCTGCTTGGGAGACAAGAAATTCAGAATTCCTCTGCAACTTGCTTTCTTGCCTATCTGTGCATATAAATACATGACTTTCCCATGCAGTCATAAGCTGAAATATTTGAAGTGGCTTTCTAGTCTCCATCCAGCCGATGTGAGGTGGAGATATTCAGCTCCCATGTGGAAAAACCTTTTGGCAGGAGCCAGACAATCCTGTTTGCTGTGCTTATCCCCCCGTGCTGCTGACAAATGGCTCCTGCAGCTCTGGGGAACAGCAATGACTAAAAGCAATGGCTTGTAAGATTTGCAGGGCTGACTACGAATCTGAAACTCCTTACAGAACCTGTCTGGTTTTCACTGATGCACTACTTGAAGTGCTGGCTAAGGACAAACCAGCCAAGGATCACTGCAATGTCATTTCTGTCCAGAGAAGAAATTATTAAAATAGGGCTTTTTCATTGGCAAGTCAGCGTACAAAAGATTCAGTCCACCAAGCAATAAAGCGAAAATAAAGTCAAATGAACATCAAGATAAAACTGATCATAGAATCATGGAATGTTCTGGGTTGAAAGGGACATTAAAGCCCATCCAGTCCCACCCCCTGCCATGGGCAGGGACACCTTTCACTATCCCAGGTTTCTCCAAGCCCTGTCCAACCTGGCCTTGGACACATCCAGGGCTGATTAGTTTATTCAAATTATTAACACAAAACATATCAACATATAAATTCTGATATTATGGGACTTGTATGGGGAAAAGAAAAAACAGAATTAGACAAAACTAGAAATGTTACCTTGGGGAGGACATTGAATATCTTCTTGTAAGAGCTACATCATCTACCTGCTCCAGCCTGCAGTGCCAGCTTTCTTTCACTCCAGAATATTTTACCTTGTTTGAGGCTCTGGTCTATTCAGAGTTGTCTCCATAACTCAGCTAAAAGTTTAAGCAATGAACAACAGAAATGTTGCCACTTGAGCAGCCTCCCATCTGGGTGTACATATGTTGGGTAAATATATATTAATGTCTGTATGCACATGTAAATACAGGATTTGCAGGGTGTACGATGTGCAGAGAGATCAAGGTCAGACTCTTCAACGTTGCATTCTCATTTGTTTACCAAAAGTGAAATAAAGGAATTGGAAAATCATGTGACATGACAGACTCCATAGAACTAGAAGTTTCTAAACTATGAACAAGGCATCATAGCAAAGAAGCTTTGAAACAAAAAGGTTTGGAAGACCAGACAGTAGAAGAGTGGCTTGTGAAAGCAAGATAGGGAATTGTGTAGCTGATACTGTAAGATTTAATTTACAGGTAGCACTGAAATATTAATGTTCCTTCACTGACAATGTCTTCTTTTTGGCTGAAACACTTCATGAAAATTGAAGCTATGCATACAATTTCCCTCATAAATGAGAAAGAAAACCTTTCAAAAGCAATAAAGAATGTGATATGCCTTGAAAGGCTGACATTTAATTGTTTGTACATGAAATGGAAATGCATAGCTTGGCGTTTGGCTGCATTTCTGTGTTTGCTGCTTGATTACTGCAAATGTAATTTACTGTAAAAATAACACATGAGAACTGAAAAATGTGTAAATGTCAAGGAAACTTACAGAACTCAATAAATCAAAGAAAATATTTTAAATTTGGTTAATAAAAGTGTAGGCTTTTCATTTGATCAGTCAATGAAGGCAAAATTAGCAAGTTTAGGCTTGCAACCCTGAAGTGTCTATTTGATATCCTTTAAATGGAGATTGTTAATGTCTGGCAGAACTGATTGACGGAGCCCCAAATTTGTCCTATTTGGATTATTCAAGGCATCCCCTGAATTTAATTAAACATAATCCAATTCACATCTGTAAGCATTCAGTAAAAAATAAATCACCCAGATGAAATTCAGTATGATGAAATTCAAAATAGGCATCAAATAAATGGAGTGGAGAACAACAAGAAGGATGGATCGTGGTAGATTACAAAGTAAACATGACTCAGGAGTTGTTTCATTTCCAAATTGTCAGTTCTCATTTTAGAACACATTCATGTGGATGTCATAAACTCCATTTTATTAAACAAGAGAGAATACTCCAGATGAGCCCACCTGGCAGCTGGAGTTGATGATAATTATATCTCAGTCCTGATTCTACTTTGTAAGAAAAGTGATGACCACAAATTAGAAGGAGAGGTTGAAATAATAACATTTCTTTAGTTGAGATGACAGGAGAGAGGAATGGGACAGACGGAGGTTCTCTGGGACCTCAGAGCTGCTGAGCCAAATGCAGTGGCACAAACAATTCCTGAGTACTTTCATGTGACATCACCTGGTCACCTGAAATGTCTCACATATCTGGGAGCCCTGAGAGGCTTTTGGCTGTCAGCATCCCAAAAAGCATCACGTGCTCCAGTGGAAGGGATCCACGAAGTGCTGCACAAAGCACAAAAAACTAAGCTCAGTGTCAGAATTTCAATCCCATGAGAGCAGCAGAGCCAGGGTGCTGAGCCCAGCACACATCTAGGAGGAGACAGAGCTTTTGCCATGACAGAGCTTGGCAGTCTGGGCAAACTGCAACACAGAGACACAGAGGCTCATAGTCAGTGCTCTAACAAACTAGGGCTCCTCAGTCCCACTTTCATGCTCAAATGACTGGACTGTGCCATCGGCCAGCATTATTTTAAACAACACAATATAGTGAGAGTTTATGGAATGAGAATAAAATGACTGAAGGGGAAAAAAAAAATCCCCATCTCTGAACTGCTGGAAGTGCCAACATTATTGTCATTGCTGGTGCAGGGACCACGCTTCGGAACATTCCTTGGAAGTGGTGCTTGGTCTGAAGAAACATGAGCAATTGAAGTACTTTCCAGGCAGTTTTAAGAACATCTGCTGCTGAGGACTGTCTCAGCAAAGATCTTATTTGCCAGAGCCTGGTGGGGCTCTCCAGCAGCACACGTGGCTGTTTGTCCTCTATGAGAGTCAATAGTTTCTAACAGCTATAGAGGCATATTGAACAGAACTGTCTTTTGGTGCTGCTCAAAGACATGGGGGTTATCAATATGTCACTGTCACAAATACTCTCCCTGGGTACATCCCTAGGACTATCTGTGCTAGTGTAGGGATGAGGAGGATGTGAAGCTCTTCCCACCCCTAATGATTTAGAAGTTTGGTCTTGCTAAACTTGTTGCAAATGCATCTGCTCAGCCTTTAAACTGGCTGGTTTTTAAATTCAACACATAGCATGCCATCTCTTCACAATAAAGTTTCCCTCCTTGTGTGTTTCTACAGCTCAGGCAAACTGTTTAAAAGCGTTGAATCCTCTCAGGAAGATGGATGAAAAGCTGGATAGCAGTGGGGAGGTGGCTTCTCAGGTACTCTGGAACCACAAGCTCAGCCTAGATGCTGGATTTTTAGATTAATAACAGTAGAGAAATATGACTCCCATGAGACCAAGATGTGGCACTTTGGCAAACAGACCTCAGGTTTACATTGGCAGCCTTAAAAATTCATAAGAGGAGGACAATATTCATATTTTCATGAGTCTGGTTTCCTTTCTTTCATTTTGTTGTAATTGCCCAGCAACAACTTAAGGATTTGGGGGGGACTAATGCCTTTCAGTCATGCTGTTGCTCCGTGTTTTTAATATGAATGTTCACTCTTTCAACCTTCCTCTTTCCACAGACTTGTTGAATTATCCTCCGTGGTCCACATCAATTCCCACTGGGGAATCATTTCCAAGTGCTTAGCTTACAGCAAAGCTGTTTCAGACCCTTTTGTGTACTCTTTGCTACGGCACCAGTACAAGAAGACGTGGAAAGACATCATCAACAAGATCCTCAAGAGGAGCTCCATCAACTCCTCCGCCCTCGCCAGCGAAGCGCACAACCGGAATATATCGCAGCTGAACGAGTGAGGAGCCTGGTATGGGACCTAAAAGACATATAAAATGCTAGATGTGGAAGAAAAATCACTGGCCTATCCCTAGTAGCTCTCCTTAGCTGTCCAGGCATTGGGAGGCACTCATGGACAGGGTCAATCCCAGCCCAGATCCCTCCAGTAGCCCATGTAACATCCAAGGGAGTCAGGCTGCTTTGGACCTCCTGCCTCCAAGTGGAAGAGCACTATTGATCCGTGGCCCTGCAGGCTTCACAAATACAAATCTCCCCTTGATTTCCATCAGCAGGTGCATCTGCAGATAAAAAGAAGGCAGGAAAGTCATGGGAGTGAAGCGATGCCATCGTAAGATTATTCTAAAAAGCTTCACAGGGGTGTCTGTGCCGTGTTTTTCACTGGCTGCAGGCAAAGCTCCCTCTGATGTAGCTGCCAGCATGGCTTTGCAAAGCCCAGCCCAGCCCAGTTGCTTGAGAAGGTTGTGTATAGAAAACAGAAAAAAACCCCTCTTTATCTAAATATTCATCCAGGGCCCAACACAGCTTTCAGTCTTTTCATACATATGTATTTTTTGCAACAATCTTGTGGAATTGAAGGGCAAAAAACATTTTATGCTACAGAGTAGATTCAGCCCTGCCTACTCTGAATTTTAAAGTAATTTACACAGAATCCCACTAATTTTCTCCCCACTGGATTTGACAAAAATTCATAAGATAGGGTGGAAAGGCCAGGATGCTTCCTGCCTACTTCCATCTAGCTGAGCTACAGAGAACTGAATTTTGCCCAAAGCTGCAGAACTGGGCCTTGTGCCCAGGAGGAAAAAAAAAACCAAACATAACTTTTTCTGAGGCGTTATTAATCATGTGTTGTTTTTTTTTTTTCCCTACTTAAAGGAAAGACGAGCCTAAATCTGAGTTTAAAGTATAATTTCCCAAGCAAGTGGAGCAAAAATAATAGGCATCCACTTCACCATGAAAGCAGAGCCAGTAATCTGGATCCACATCCAAACGTGCAAATCTCAGGAGGTTTCAGCACAAATCTTTAGAGCTCCAGACTGCAGTTATGCACAGGAACATTATTAACATTTCCATGCTCAGATTCAGAAGAGCCTTGGTTAATTAGGCTTCATGCATGCAATGGCAGCTTAAATAACAGCTGACACAGCTGGCTGTGCTCCCACCCACCCCTGCTCATATTCCCTCTGTCAGTCCCAGACTGAGAAAACACAGCCAAGACCATATTGAGAAAAGAGGACCCCACGTAGTGAAAAAGGGGGATTGCTTTTTAGTTACCACCTACTGTCAACCAAGAAAAGGGCTCGATATGTTGCCAAAAAATACCCACTGTTGGATTTTCTGGCCTCTGATTGAAAGCACAGACAGGGAACTCAGTGAGGGGCTTCACCCCAAAGTCAGAGAGGGGGGGGTAACACCTCAGTTGTCAGTCTGGAGAGCCTTGACTGAGCCCTTGCCTTTGCTACAGCTGCAAGGAACCATGTTAATCTACAAATTTATATAATCATCTGCTCTATAAATGGAAGAATTTGTGTGATGAAGATCATAGGCAACCATGTAAAAAAAGATTTTCAGCTTAATTGTTAATTTCAGTTATAAAAATACCATAAATACAATAAAATCTACACACTGTTATAGTCACAGAATTTAAGTAAGTTCTCACAACACTGCATTCAAATTAGCCCTTAGGCAGATTAAATAGTCTACCTCATCTTAATCATTTTGCTTCTTAGGCTTAACATCATTTTCTCAGGTGCAATAGGTAAAGGCACCCGGTTCAATACTTGTTTCGTAAGAGATTCAAGTCATTTGGATGACTGGATTGTATCAGAACACAAGATATTAGAAAGTTGATTATTCCTGAGTTTAAAAAAAGATAAAAAGCTCTATATTAAGTCGTTATGTGTTTCACTAAGACTACTTTTCCTAAATTGCACCGGGATAGTTGGTAAAATCAACAGATGTTGCCAAAGTCAATGGGAGGTTTGTATGTTGATAAGGTTAGCCCCAGAAGGATTTAAAACTCCAAATTCAAAGAGGGTAAGATAATTTCCCAGGAAAAAACCCAACCAAACATTCTACATTTCTGATATCTATTAAAAGACAGCAAAGATACAGCATTGGACTTGTCTCGTTATGCTTGTGTATCCCAGTCAGTCACTGGTTGATTTAAGTGTCACCATGAGCAATAAATATCTCCCTTTGTATGTGTTTAAAAATTTGTCTTTCTTTCATGGTGCCTTTCTTCTATAATTAATCTCATACCAGAGAATAGATAGAATTCGCCCTTCCTTACATCAGCTCTCTGACACATTGTCATATTTCTAGCATCTGAAGCAAGGGAGGGTTGTAAATGCTGGTGCTTGACAAACTGCCTCAGTATACACAATAAAAGTAATGCCCTAACATTTCTTGATGACACCTTATAAGATCCTAGAAATATGATGCTGTGGCTTGTTAAGTGCTAGATATTCAGCTGAATTCTTAGAGGCAACTGGCAAAATTTTCTAAAATGTATGTCTAAGTGATGAATGTAGATATGAGTACCTGTCTGCTGAGTATTATATGTACTATACACCACTTTGACTCGAGTGAGTTAGAATAATGATGGTAAATGTAATGCACAGTATTTATTATCTCTGCTCATGAAGCAGAGCTGTTCTCTTGTCTAACACACGTGTGCGTGTGTGTGTGCAGGGGTGGGGGTGGGGGGAGTTTCTGTTTGTTATTTAAATATTTTTGAAAAAGTTTGTAAAGTATGGCTGCAATGTGTGCCCAAAAACCTGGAGCTGCATGTGCACAAACTGGGCAGCTGCTTAGGCAATCTGCAGTTTGCTGTTTGTTGCTGTCTGTGACCCATATGCAATATCTATTCCTCACAAGCATGTGCAATTAACATTTTCTTCATATCTTGGAAATTTGGCAGGCAGAGCACTGGCAGATGAGGAAGAGAATTTAGTCCACTGTGGCGTTTTGTGGATACTGAGCTTTCTCTTTTATTCATTTTACAGCCATTTATATGATTTCAGAGCCCTGACTGTAAACTAGGATCATGCTTTATGTTATGGTTTTGAGCCAGTTTGAATGTGAAGATCTGGGTAATTGCATTTGGCAAAAAACCCCCTATGAGAGGTTGATAAGAGTTTATTGAATAATTAATATGTACCAAGTCCTGTCCTGACATAAATCAACATAAGAGTTGGTTGTTCCACCCGAGGATTTGGTCCCATTAGATGAATATAACCAGGTTGTATAGATCTCAATTCTCAATGTGTAGGGCCCTGTTTTCATGGTGTTTACAAAAAGAAGGGTGTAAAGAGGATTTAGGGAGTTCCTCAGGTGTGGAAGTGCCCACTTGCAATATCAGGCAAGCACACAGCTCTAAGGAATTTCTACCCCTGTTCTTACTCTTTGAGCAGACAACCCTAACCACCTCTTTTCAGGAGCCCTAAATCAGATTTTTGAGAAGACTCCTTATTTCTGGGGAGGAAAAATAACTATATATGTATTAATACTAAAAATGTTCCGATCCCAGACCAGCTGAGGTTGGAAGGAACCTCTGGAGGTCACTTAATCCAGCTCCCCAGAGGCACATCACTGCCTCTGGCTATGGTTTCCCCTCTCAATTTTTTACTCAAAGGTAAGAAATTCTGTGAGAGCTCAGTAGCTGCCACAGAGCGGGCTGAGCCTGCAAGAGCAGCACAGCCTCCCTCCATAGGAGGATCCTTGCTGGCCTGGGGACGATCCAGTGGTTTTCAGATGGGCTGCATGGAAACCACTCACCCTGTTTGAAAGACCAGAGACAGCCTAATTCCTAAAGTCCAGGAGGTTTAGGGCAGTTGCAGAAAATCAGTTTTTCTGGACCTACATGCCTGAAGTTTCAGAGTTCTCTTACCTCTCTTAATCCAAAGTGAAGAAGGCTCTGAAGGCTCTGAATATTTTGCCCTATGCATTTTTACACATATAGTCAATACCCTTTGGGAATTGCTTTGCTTTTCACTACTATTAGAGCTGTCTTCTCCCCACATTCGATGTTCTTGTGATTACAGAAAGCTCCAAAGCAAAGACTTGTTACTTTCCCCTAAAATCACTAAATGCTTCAGCACAGGAAGCTCAGTTAGATCCTGATTATACCTTTGTAATCTCCCCAAACCTCATGAAATGAGAACAATAACTTTGTAGCCTTAAAACTATTTTTTTTTAATTTGCTTTTTGTTCTTTCAGCATTCAATAGATCAAAAATCTTTGATGGGTGAAGTTTTTTTAGGGAAACCATCCTGTTCCAAAAGGCAGCTGTCCCTGTTGGGGGAGTTATAAAAGTTTACATGGAGAAAAGAGCTGCTGCAGTCTTTGTAAAATGTCCACTCCTTACCTGTACTTCTGGTGTGTATCATGTAAATATGTATTTAGGATTGTTGGTTTCTAAGCAAATAACGCTGATCTAATGAACTAGAGAGGCTGCTATAGTTTATGATAAATGTCTATATTTGTAAGAAGGATGATTTGCCCTCCAGGCTGTAAGTGCCCTTCAGAAATGTGTGTGCCAAAAGTAAGTGCATCAGGTGTGTGACAGCCTGAATGGGTGGCAATTGTGTAGTAAAAGAAATTCTTTTTTTAAGAACTACTATTGCACATGGTTTCAATATACCCAAAGGCACAAGTTCATATGTTTGATTAATAATCTACAAAGATATGTGAGGATCTCCATTTGGAGTTACTACTGAATCATGGACTGGTTTTGGTTGGAAGGGATCTTTGCTAGTAGGATCAATGAGAGATGGAGGAAAAAATAAATAGAGGAATCACATTAATGGAATTACTTTTCTTAGGACAAAATCGGTAAAATACTCATTGTCCTTTGCACACAGCAAACATGTGACAAGGCTGGGGACAAGCTCTCAGTGCTCTGCCACCCAGCCCAGCCTCATTCCAGTAAAACAAAGCTCCCTGCTTCAGTCAAAGAATGGATCTTTTCACAGCAGAAACCACAGGGCTTCCCAGCTAGACATTTGAAAACTATTACCACAGATTGCCTTGGAAAATAGAAATAGATAACTAAGAGGTGCCTTGATTTACCTTTATTTGTACACAGGGCATTTTTCTAAACATCACAGTGGGTTTATTTTCTTAAGATTATTTTAGGGTAAATATTCATGCACTTGGCAATCCCTAATCATTCCCTTCTGATTTCTTGCAGGAATGTAATGTATTACCAGTCCTTCCAGATACAGTTAGATCTAAGCATTTGCCCCTAGATTAGATTATTAGATGATTATTTGCTTTAAAACACAAATGTTAGGAGCTGGCTTTACAACTCCTTGTTTGCAAGGACAGTGGGGTTGCTTGGGTGAGTAAGGACCATTCATATCATGAGAGGTATAGAAGGTCCAGATTGTGTAGCTGAAGTATTTTGTTTTGTTTTGCAAATATTGAAAATAGTTGGTTTCCTATTTCTAAAAGCATTTAGCCAGTCTGAAGGAAGATAGTTATGAACTAACATTAATAATAGCTGCTGTAGATAAGGCATGTTTTGATTATACTATTATAAATATACCATTATAATTTATTGCATTTGACTTTTTTTTGGTATAAAAATGGGATGTGATTGCAGGAAATATTTATTTAGGGAGAAATGGGAATATAAATTAAACCTTTCAAAATTGCATGGCTCAAGGGATGCACAGACCTATTTGTAATGACAATATGCTCAAGAGTACCATGAGTTACATGGATTTTAGGATCCCAGGTAAGCTAAACTGCAATAGTCTCCTGAGAGATATTTCAGAGAGACACATTCATTCATGTAAAGGCAGACACATAAAATTCTCTGTGTCTACAGGTCAAAGGAATCCAATAAAATAAATGTTAATCCTGAGTTTAAACTTTGCATAATGGGGCCTGTGCTGTCTATTCTGTTTACAATGGCTTGTGCTTTGTGAATACATATCAAATGTTGTAATATATTTTTGTTACATAGAGTTAATGCTTAATACAAAGTGACATATATAAATAAATACTATATATGTATATTGTGATTTTGTTAATTCTACTGTTATTGAAATGTGATTATGATAAATGACTTGGTGTGAGCTATTTTTTCATATAAAATTAATGTTTTAAAAAGTCTGCTTCCCTTCATTGTTGCAAAAGTCAAGCCCTGTTGAAGGGCTCCTCTTGATCCTTTCCCTGTCCACCCTGTATTTATGCTTGGGGTTGCCTCAGCTCAGGTGTAGGACGTTGCACTTGGCTTTATTGAGCTCCATGAAGCTCCCACAGCCCTCCCTCCAGGCTGTGCATGTCCCCCTGGATGACATCCCTCCCCTCCAGCCTCCTGTGACTGCCCCACACAGCTCGGTGTCCTTGGCAAACACCACAGCTCCCACTCTCAGCTCTGGGCAGGCACTCAGTGAGACCAGCAACAAGATCTCCAAGTGTTCTCCCTGGGATCTCTAGGCAGAGGTTTGAGCTGAAGATTAAATCCCACTCCAGTGCACAGATTGGGCCTCTTAAGGGCTCTTCTGCTTCCCATACAGGTGTTAAATCTCTGCTGCAGCAGAAAAGATCCCAAGAGAGCTCAAAATCCTCAGACATCACACAATTTGTGATTTAACCAACACAGCTATTCGGTGCTGTGTCTTTTATTCCCATTCCCCCTGTTATTTTAAATAGCTGAGCATATAAGTGATTTCCCCACCTCTCTCAGTGCGTGCCCTGCCTCCTGGCCAGGCACACACACACAGATTACCATGTGTCTCTGCACATTAACACCCTGCTCTCTGAGAGCCCGGCAGGGCTAGATGAGGTAAATCATTTATTCATGTTCACCCTGTAGCCACCTTCAATTTGCACTGAGGGCAAGGCACAAATGAGGCTGCAGATGTAAAGCTTTCGGTGTTGTCTTTGAAAGAAGAAGCTGGAGACGTGCTGGCTCTGCAAACCCTCAGTACCACGGTAATGTTCTCACAAGGGGATGCAGGCATTTCCCAGCATCACAGCTCCATCCCGGGCTCCAGGCTCAAACAAACAGGCAGAGGAAGCCTGCTAACATGATGTGAGAGATTCGGGGAGGCTGTTCCTTCAGAATCTGTGGGAGGTTTTATTTTGCTCTGGTCTCCATTACAACTTTTTTTTCCTCCCTCAGGAAGGACCTAAATATTGTCTTTCACAGTACAAAGGCGAATGCGAAGGCATATTAATTCCTGGAAAGTTCTGCCTGGAGATTTAGCAAAGACAGAATAATTATCCTGGAAAATGTAGTTTCAAAGGACTTGCCATCCACACAATTATATAACTTTTTCCTCTTGCCACTATCACGCTAGAACCAGGTTAAAAGCCTCATGCCAACTTCTGCCACCCTGACTTTGGGAGAAAACAAGCTGCAATGCCAGCAGCACAGTGGATGTGTTGCCAGCATGGCAAGGCATCTGAAATAATACAATTATTTCTTTAATCCTTTGTACTTAGTAGCATGTACAATGCAGAAAAGGGGCCTCAGCCAGAAGTGGAGGAGTCCCAACACAAAATAAAGAGCTGCATGTGCATCCCTAGAGGTGCAGCCACCCCTGAGTCAGTCTGGTCACCCACACTGGAGCAGCATATGAGAAGGGAAATCTCAGCACATCACCAGGGCACCAAGAACCCTCTGAAGGGGAAACACTTTGAGCCATTTAGGGGTTTCTGGGCCATCAGACAACAACAAGCTGACATAAACTGATATTATATCCCCTTCTCCGATTGTAGGGACTGCTTTCCAATGGGTGTGCCCGGATATGCCATGCAAACACTGCAGAAATATCCATCTTGATCACAGGGATGAGCCCCTCTGCTCTGGAGACAGGCTGGGAGAGCTGGAGGGTTCATCTGGAGAAGAAAAGGCTCCAGGGAGAGCTGAGAGCCCCTTGCAGTGCCTAAAGGGGCTCCAGGAGAGCTGGAGAGGGACTGGGGACAA
>JAWWEE010000159.1:31539019-31573348 GCA_035221455.1 Xenops minutus
ATCCCTGGAAGTGTCCAAGGCCAGGTTGGACAGGGCTTGGAGCAACCTGGGCTGGTGGAAGGTGTCCCTGCCCATGGAGGGAGGGAGGAATGAGATGTCATTTCAGGTCCCTTTCAGCCCAAACCATTCCGTGATTCTATAATATCAGAATTATTAGCTCAAATTATTCATGTTAGTGTCTGCCTCAGAGTATTCCCAAAGTATTTATTGTCAGAAAGACTCTAATGAAAGATAAGATTTAAGAAGCACGGATGTCTGGCAGTAAATAAGTAGCTGTTCATGTTCAGAGTTGTGCCAACAGAAAGAAACAGCATTCCAGAGGAAGAGAAGATGAAACACCTACTCTTCAATATAGGAAAAGCACTTTGGGGAGAACGCAGAGCTCTGGAGATGCTTTTGCTGTTGAGCAAGAGAAAAGGCAAGATGCATCTCCAGCCACTCCTGCCCTGCCCATGGTCCCCGTCTGGACCACGTGTAGCACTGGAGACCATCATGCTTTTTACCTTAACTAAACAAATTCAAACAATTGCAGGACAGTATTTTCCAAGCAATTACTTTATTCGTCTAAAAGCCCCATTCCTGAATTTGCATATGTTGAGCCATTATATTTGATAATTAGGATCAATTAGCTTTGATTGTAGTTTTGAACATGCACAGAGGCTTCAGCTGGAAGAAACATTAGGAGAAAACACTGCAGGTTATTCTGAGCTTAAGCAGTCTAAACTTCCCAGCTCAGGTTGGCCATAGCTAATGCTGTTTGCTGCTTGCCTTTGGGATTTGCTAAAGAGTTTTCTCACTTGAAATTACAAATATTTCTGTTCAGATTCTTTTTTTGTTTTTGTTTTTCAGCACTCCCTGGAAGTGCTTTAGAGAATCTATTTCCAAGATGACAAGTGATGTTCTGACATCTTTCCTGGTGGTTCCATCATTACAATTGACTTAATTTAAAACTGAATGCAGCAGCTTTGCTGTCCAGGCATTATATTGAATTCCCATTTTACTAACTGCAACTACATAGCATTTTCCTATATCTGCCTATATGAGATGTCACTTTTGCTTTCATTAGTTTGTAAGCTTCTTAAACTGTAAAATAAATTATTATCCACCTTTTCTACAGAGCAGTAATTGCTGTTGTTATGTATTAAATATCCTGACTCTCATTATATATATGCGAAGAAACAATGTTGGCTAGGTTTATTCTGTTCTAATTCTGTTTCTGAAATAGTGTGCTTGGCTTTAATACCCACAGAGTCTCAAATTTGTCCAAATTGACTCTCCAAGACCACAGAATCACAGACTGGTTTGGGCTGGAAGGACCTTAAAGATCATCCAGTTCCACCTCCTGCCACAGGCAGGAACAGCTTCCACTAGCCCAAATTGCTCAGAGCCCTCTCTAACCTGGCCTTGGGCACTTCTAAGGAATGAAATAATTTCAAGATCTCACTAATATCTTGGGATAAACCTCTCATTCTGCTAATGTTTGAGGAAAAGACGCAGTGGGACAGGATGCTGCCAAAAATATTTGTATTATTTTATTATCCTTCCTGTTTCTTTCTATTGTAAACACTCCATTTCTCACAGGCAGACAGACAAAATCAAATTGTTCATTCAAGAGCAGGAATTTCTCTTGAATCCATACAGCTTTATATTGCTCATAAAAATAGATGTTCAAATGGATATGAGAAAGGACAAATTGTTTTAAAAGCATTTTCTTCTTCTTATTCAGTGTAAGAGTGCCCAATAACCATAAACATAGCAGATGACTTTGGGAAGCTCATTGCCTTGATAATTCAGGAAGTAGATTTTTCTTCTACCTATAGGAAATACTTTTCATTAAAATGATGTAATCTGGTCTCCTAATCATGCCCTTGTACGAGGGTCTTCACTGCTATTTGGAACAGTCTACACTGTAAGCTGGTATTCAGTAGAGAGCTTTGCTTCTCTGGCTTTGTCTCTGTGCAGGGACATTTCCATGCCAGCTGATATGGTGATCCATCTTGCCTGGTGCCAAGGATTGCTTTGCCAACTGAGACAGGCATTTCCAGAGGATAACTCATAAATCCCATGTTTCACACAGTGAGATGCCTGAGGAGGGTGACATGACCTGCCACTGAGATGCTAAACCTTTCTTCCAACAAATTTGCTGAAATTGTTTTTTTCTGCAATTAGTTTCAAATCACTAAATCACAAAAATCCACCTATAAAACCCCTGCACACCTTTTTATTTTTTTAACATCTATCGTTACTAACTCTTACTAATACCAAACAGCTAAACTTCTTATAGGCCCATAAGGAAGTATTTAAAGTGGTGCAGCATATGACAGAAGGAACTTCTTAGGAGATACCCTGAAGGGACCTGATGGACAGGATTAAAGACTTTCCACTGAGTCCAAGGGGCCTTAGAGTGAAGCCCCTTCTGTGAAAGAGTTTGGTTACAATGTTCTCTGCTTGCAATCAAGAACCCATAAACACTGGATTTACAATTATAGCTAATCTGTCCTGTTTACACCGACAGAATCACTCCCAGCTGCAACACTTTGGATCGCAGCATAATAAAATAACTGTTGAAGAAAATATTATAGTGAGTAATTGCCCAGAGAAGTTATTGATCCCTCATCCCTGGAAGTTCCCAAAGCCAAGTTGGATGGGGCTTGGAAGCAACCTGGGCTAGTGGAAGGTGTCCCTGCCCATGGCAGGGGGTGGGACTGGGTGGTCTTTAAGGTTCCTCCCAACCCAAACCATTCCATGATCCTTTAAATCTGACAGGCTCCCTGTCCCTCCGTGGGCTCAGTTACAACTAACTCAGCTCCAGCACAGGGAGCCCTGTTTTTAAAACTTCAGTGCTGGTTGTTCCACAAATCCTCTCTCCTCTCCAGATGATTTCCAAGTTAGACTTTTGAATACATACAAAGCCATGATATGTTAGTTTTTAAAAGGCTGCTTTTCCTTCCAGTTTTCTGATATAACGATTGCTTTCAGCACTTTATCATCTGTCCTCATTTAATCCACTTCAGAATTATCCCTGCAGCACGTTGATCTCATTAAGTGGCTTCTAATAATTGCAGGTTTTAAGAAAGCTCAAGACAAAAACCGACTGAAATTAAGCTTGTAATGAAAAAGAACATGGAAAAAAATGAGTGGGAGTATGGTAATTACATGCTTACGACTGTGACATTAGGCAAAAGAAAACAGAGCAGCAGATGGTATCTGAATCTAAAGGCAAATGTAAATGATGCTGAACTAAGAGCATTGCCTAAATAATGGGGTGTTTAGCAGCAGGTAGTTGCACCTAAAGAAGGGCTGCCTGGTAATTCAAGGACATGCATCCCATATAGGAGGGACATACCAGCATTCCTTATTAGATGGGAGCTCACCTCATCAGTTCCTGTGCACTGCAGGGCCTTTCCTGGCCATCTATACAATTTGGCCTGTCAATAAACTCACATTAGTGTTGATATTTGTCACTGGTAGTCACACAAAACATCACCTTCCTCTGTGACCTTGGCAGCTCCAGCACAGCTATTTGCAACGCAGCCTGAGTGAGTTGTAGCAGGTCTCTAGTTCAGTGGGGAAAACAAACAGAACACTAAGAGCCAACAAAAATTATCAGCAGCGTTTTAGGACACGCTCCCAGGAAGGCTGCTCAGCATCACGTGAGGAAGTGCAATGGAAAAAATCAGATTTCCCCAATTTCCCACGTCTGTGCCTGCAGGGAAAGGCCAGGAGGACACGGGCAGGAGGTCTGGCCAGCAAAGTGCTGACTTACAAAAGAGGGCTTTTTAAAGAAGGGCTGGCCAAAGGTTTCATCAGTGACAATTTGTGAGTCAGGCCTGATAAACTGCTGGCTGGAGCAGCAGCCAGCTGCCTGAAAGCCTCTTCCCAGCTATGAATTATTGGGGATGTGTAAACACAGTTAATAAGTTTCTTGGGCTTTGTTTTGCTCGTGTTGTTAAAATTCTGGAACCAGCAATGTATGACCACTCTGCAGAGCCAGGCACTATTTGTCTGAAGATATTTTTACTCATACTTTGTTCCTCCTTTGCAATGCAAAAGAAAGAAGAGGAAGGGAATATATAACTATGCATTTTTCATATTTATGTACTTCTATATTTGTATCACCTATAAATATGTATGTGTTATACAAATGGAGTCCTCCAAAGGAATACTACAAAGGAAATAAAATCTATTATCTGTTAAAAATTAGTCAATTATTTAATAAAAAATATTAGTATTTTGTCATTATGATTTTCACATATTTTACGTCAAAGAATATTTCTACCTACCAGCAAACAATGAATATAAATAGGCAGTGAAACCAACTCAGGGGAACTTGTGGTTCCTTTAGATTGTTTTCTCCTCTATTTTGTGGCCAACAACAGGCTTTTTTCCAGGGACTGAGGCATATTCTTATTTATGGTAAAACTGAGCAGGCCAGGCTGAGCTGATTAGGTGACAAAGATACTAACCATGCTTTTCTAATTTTATTTTTCTTCCTCCATATCCCAAATATCACCTGTGTGCCAGAATCTCCATCGGTTTCAAAGAGTCTACCAAAGGAAGGCAAGAAACTTGTGTTATCCCACATGAGGAGACTGAGGGGAGACCTCATTGCTGTTCCAGCTTCCTTGGGAGGGGCAGAGGAGGGGCAGGCACTGATCTCTGCTCTGGGGGGACCAGGGAATGGCCGGAAGTTGTGCCAGGGCAGGGTTAGGTTTGATATTAGGGAGAGGTTCTTCCCCCAGAGGGTGGTGGGCACTGCCCAGGCTGCCCAGGGCAGTGGGCACAGCCCCAAGGCTCCCAGAGCTCCAGGAGGGTTTGGATGATGCTCTCAGGCATATGATGTGGCTCTTGGGGATGGTCCTGGGCAGGGAAAGGAGTTGGACTCGATGACCCTTGTGTGTCCCTTCCAACTCAGCATATTCTGTGGTGACTTCCCAGTCTCACTGCCCTTGCTCAGCTCACCTGCACCACCCCTGGGCTGCCATTCCATGGCCAGAACCACCAACACCCTTTCATGTTTGTCATTGTGCTCAAGAGCTTCATTACCCACTCCCAGGCTGCCTTACAGTGGATTTTCTCTTCCCTCTGTCCACCCCAGCTCCCACCAGCTCACGCCATGCCCTGCAGAGGGGCTTGTTATTCTGTGTATTTTGCTTCTTTTAATGGATGCAGGTGCACACACTGCCAAAATGCTTTCCCCGGGAGCCCACGGTTCTTAATCATCCTATTAAAGTGAGTCTGTACTTGCCATCATTTTCACATTAAGATTATCTGCTTTAACTGCACACAGAGAGGTTCGAATTGTTTGTTGTGAACAGCTGATTGAATTTAGCTCTGTTTGCTTACAAATTGCCTCCTGCCTGCTCCCAGGGTTCAGGAGCTGCTGAGTCACTGAAGTTATTCAGGATATTTCAGATATTTTGTGCTGGAAGGGCACAAGAACTATTGCTTACAGTGAGCTGATGTGACACATGGTGCCTGAAATGCCATGGGGCACCTTGCAGGTGAGCACCTCACCTGGTGGCATGTCTGGCTTTCAGGAGGATCTCAGAGCTCTTCTCATCATTAATGCATGTGTGCACAGCCTTCCTACAGCCACTGCACAACAGAAAGAGCTTCAGTGCTCTCCAGGCAGCCCAGGATGGAGCACTGAGACATTAAGCCATCAGAATAAGTATCTATATCCTGGATGTGGCCACAGGACCAAGGTGGTGCCTGTCACCCTGTGCTGGGCACTGCTGAAGCACCTTGAATCCTGGGGTCAGACAAGGAAGGAGGGCTGGAGCGTGTCCAGGGAAGGGAATGAGGCTGGGGAAGGGGCTGGAGCAGCTGAGGGGGCTGGGGGGCTCAGCCTGGAGAAAAGGAGGCTCAGGGGGGACCTTCTGGCTCTGCAAGTCCCTGCCAGGAGGGGGGTGCTGGGGGTGGGGGTGTAGGGCTCTGCTCCCAGGGAACAATCAATAGGACAAGAGGAAACAGCCACAAGCTGTGACAGGAGAGGTTTAATCCGACTATTGGGAAAATTTCTTCCCCAAAAGGGTTGTCTGGCCCTGGCACAGCTGCCCAGGGCAGGGGTGCAGTCCCCATCCCTGGAGAGATTTAAAAGATGCATAAATGTGGCACTTGGGGACGTGAGTCAGGGGTGGCCTTGGCAGTGCTGGATTAACATATGAACTCAAAGATCTTAGAGGTCTTTTCCAACCTAAATAATTCTATAAATTCAAGAGGACATCTCCTATTTTGGAATGCTGCCCATGAATTTCTCCTCAAGAAACACAGTACTGTCCTAGAATTAGGCTCTCAGCTTTTTCACCATGAACTTGTATCCAACGTGCACGTCTAAATTAGCTTGTTAATGCTAATTGAGGTTGCAGAAGTTTGAAAGCTGTGTCTTTGCTTTTGGAAGGACCTATCACTGAGCTGACCACTACCAAACAACCGTGCCTGCCACTGCCACCATCCCCTCCCCTCCCACTTTGCATTCACAGGATAAAAATATTACAGAGCCCAGTTGGTAATGCCACTTGGTTTCTTTGTACATGAAGTCCTGTTTGCCTGATCACAGGAGGAATGGAAAACAAGGGGGCAATCTCCTTTCTCCCAAGTCTGCTCTCTCACCTCTTCTCCCTCTGGGATGTTTTCCATGAAGATACTGTCAGTGTGTTTCTTTCAGGCTTTCTCTTATTTTCTTGCCTCTGCCACACACAGTTTGTCTCACAGTTGTCTGCACCACCATAAACCACCCAGGTCTCCTTACTGTGACACTCCCACTGGGACTGTTGCTGTTCTCCATTTCTCCCTTGGCCAACAGAACAACATTGCAAAGCCTTTTTTTCCACCAAAACAGGGTGATTTTCAGCTGTGACTTAAACTATTGGTCTGTGTCTGGGTGGTTAATATTATTGATAAAGATCTTGTGCATACAGCTCTGAGAGGGAGGAAGGAACAAAGACAACAGGGCATCATTTGTGCTGGGATTAAAGCAATCTCATAAATCCAGAAAACACTCTTATGAGCTCAATGTTAATGTTAAACACAAACCCTCTTTAAGAAAAGCAATCTTAGAAAGGAACAAGTGAAACCCAAAACATCTTCATCATGGTACCAGCTCAATGTCTTCAACATTTTTAGTCTGGCTCAGGCAAAATCATGAGTTCAGCTTAAAAATAATTAAGAAAGAAATATAATTGAGGGAATTGGTATCTGGCCATGATGTCTCCACATCCTTGAAAACTTCTCATCTTTGGCTTTCTTTTAAAACTTTGAAGGCTTAAAGAAAACTACCAAAAGCTGAGATTCTTCCAGGGAAAGCTGTATAAATACAAATGTTGGCAGCATTTTCCCACAGCTCAAATGACATTTTTATTAGTATTTTGTTTACAGCAGCGCCCACAACATCCTGAACCATTTCTAAACATTCAAGTGTGGATGGGTCATGACCTTTGGTGTAGAAACCCACCACACTTTCCCAGTAGGAATTAGATAAAGATTAACTCTTGGCAAGCCACCCCCCTGGCCTTTGAGATACTGATAAAGAAGTTTATCAAATGCAGTGACAAAGGGACTGGGCAATGCTATCTTGATATCAGTAGGCTTTGCATGGCTTCAACAGATGAGAATGTGTTCTTGTTTCCTCTCCAAAGTCTCTTTACAACCTGGCATATAAAACCATGGCCAAATTCCTAAATATTTCAAGGGAGTGTTTTTGGATACAGAAGTCACAGGAGACTTTGGGGTTTTCTTCAGCAGGGTGGGGGCTTTGTTTTGCTTTCTTTTTCCACTCCTTGGGGTTTTGTTTGTTTGGGTTTTTTTTTAATGTTATAACCACTGTTTTCTGTCCTAGTTCTCAGGCTCACTGAAGTTCAATGAGATATAATCAGGAAAGCTGATAAACAGTAGAGACTCCTACACTCTGCTCTGATTGTGACTCCAACCAGGCTACAATTTCCATTTCCTACCCTGAGATTTTACCAGCTTTCTGAACTCTCTGGCTTGGACTGGGAATCTTAAAATGCCACCACTAAGGCTGTGCTTTGTTGGTCACCTTGGTGACTTCTTCAGAAACATGGAGAATTCAAGAAATCGGGAAAGGTGAGTTCAGGGAGGATTATTCAGGACAAAGAGAGGAGTAGAAGATTTCAACCTGAATCCTCTTTTCCATTCTTTAGTTTTGCCTCTGTAAAAATGGTTGTCTTTCTCCCACCCCAAGCTCACACTTTTTCTGATCTCATTTCCCAAACCCCCCAGATGACAGAGATGATTTCTAGGGAACCTCTATTGATTTCTATTTATATGATATTAATCACCCAGCAGTCAAGGTCTTAATAATACATCTAAATACTGTGATAATCTGGAAAGCACTCTCCGGAGACCAAAACTGCTTTGAGAATGATAGATTGCTTCTGAAGCCAAGAAATTCATCAATTCATTGGTATGAATGCTTTCATTAGTGAGAAACTGATTTTATACTGCTGAATTTTCTCCAAATTATGTTATTTTCTGTGCATAACACTGAGGGTGGCAGGGTTATTGACATCACTACCATCAGCACTCAAATTTACAGTGACTCACAGTCATTAAATTGGTCCTTTATGACCTTTTTAGGCAAAAGTCATATCAAGTGTGCAAGCAAACACTGCTGTGAAGTTTGAGCAAAGCCAGATACACGTCTCTGAAGAGTAACTCACAAAGCTCTAACACTCAAGGACCTTGTTTTAGCATTTAAATATGACAATACAGAAACAAACAGTAGCAAATCCATTTAGAATTAAGCTGAATAGGTGGATTTATGCCTTTTTTCTGGTGGAGCTGTCGATCAATAGCCTTGGACCTTCAGTGACACCATTAAGCTCATTACAATGGCTCTACATGCCCTTCAACAGCCAAATATGGAAAAATAAGGCAGATACAGAGCAGATCATGGAAACACAACCTTTTTTTCCATTCACTTCCCACTCCTTTCCCGATTATACTGCAAAGCTACTTCTCCTTTTGAGAATCACCTTGGAGTCAGGAGGAGCTGGTCACTGAGCCCAGCCAGAGCTGTGGCCAAACCAAATCAAAGATTCCCCTTATCCACTTTTGATCCAAATCAATGATCCCACTCATGCATTTTTGATCCAGATCAATGGTCCCAATCTCCTGTGAGTGGGAGACCTCACAGAACTGCAACAAACTTTACACTGAGGCCATGTAATCCCATCCAGATCCCTGGGGTAAGAATCAGATCTCAAATTTAACTCCCCCTGGTCTGTTCAAGTGAGATTACACTGCCATTGATCCTTATTAACCTGGGTATTGAATTTCTGTCACCTCTAAACCACAAAAAGTAATTCCATTTTTCATATTTTGCTTGCTGACAATAAGGCTGGATGAATTTATTTCTTTTTAAATCTTTAAATGACAGTTTACTCTGACTGCTCTTTTTTGTTGCTATTGGGATAGCATAAGGTTAATAAGAATGACTGTGCTGTTGACATAAGTGATATATTGAATTCTACAAAGCAGCTGCTGCAAATTAAGGAGAGTTAATGACTAGTCAATTAGGATATCAGGTGGTTGATGTTAGTTCATGTGATAATAGGTGGGAATTGTTACCATCTGTTTTCTCTAAACAACATCAGTATTTCAGAATATGCAGTTCAGATTTGGAAGGGAAAAGAATTCAGAAGTAAAGAGGAAGCTTCCTGTCCATATTGTGAATTGCTATTATTCTTGATAAATATTACTGATGTTATTTCAAACATACCTTTATCTTTTCCTTTCCTTATGTTCCAGTGAGGAAAAGAGACCTTTCTAAATTGCCCACAGCTTTTCTTATAAAGGTAAGAAGGTAAACCAGTGAAGCAAAGCAGCTTGAGCAGAAAATGGTGACACATTAGTTATTTTGGCTTATGCAAACCACCAGACACAGGTGAGGGGAAAATGAACTTAACATCTCTGTGCCTGACACTGTATCAGGTGAAAAAAGACACTCATGTGCCTGAAAAGGCAGATTAAGTATTAAAAACATACACTTAGAAATTGGCTTTATATTCACTGCCTACAGTTTTCTACAAGCTTTTGAAAATCACATTCTTGACAGTTTTATTGATAAACATATTCATCTATGTCATCTTAAGTTGAACTGCTATACCAAATATTGTCAAATCAATTACAGCCCCTCTGAAATTTATGAAAGGCATGAAAATATCCTTTATCTGCCCAATTAGCAAGCACGAGAGCACTGGTTCAGATTTTCATATGAAACAGCAATCTCCATCAGAATTAAACGGAGTTGCTTGTCAGGTTAAGAGGACAGAAAAGCCACAACAACTGACCAACAAGTTGTCCTGAAAACCTGCAAGTGGACTCGGAGGGTTTGTAAGTCTCACCTAGCTGTAAAATGACTGTTCATGTTGCAAAATAGTGATTATATCAGTGGAAGATGGCAATTGTTATTTAGTGACTTACTGTGCCAGGCATGAAATTGCATTCACCATGATGGCTTCACTGAACATAAACTTTGCTGCTAAAAAAGCTTATTACAGTGAAGTCCAAAAGTCTCATCTGAAGTTTAATTACCTTCCAAAAGAAATTAAAGACTATTAAGCACTTAAGCGCACAGATATGATTTAAACTTGGAATATTAAAGAAAAATCAGAATAAACCCCTAAAACTTCTCTGAGTTAATCACCTAAAGCCAAAAAGGATTCATAGCTGGAAAGAGCCAAGTAAACTGTTTGTTGCTCTGACAGCAAAAAGCATCACAGGCAAAAGCCATCCTGAAAGTATCCACAAAATCCATTGTAAAAATCACTGAGCCTCTCTCCAGGTATGCAACTGCTCCAGGAAGGGAGGAAAAAGGCTTTGAAAAGTCATATCCTCTTGGGGAGTGTGAAACAGAGCTTCTCTTGGCTCTGGCAGGTGTGCCCTGAGCTGTTTGTCCTGCAGCTTTTCCATGCTGGAATAGCAGCATCCCACAGCAGGAGGTGATGGTACCAACATTCATACGAATTGTATGTGCTTTTCCACTTCCTCCCTCAGGCTTATGGATGCTACCTGAACTCACACAAAGATTGGTTACCAAGATGAAAGACAAGGAGCTTCCAAATTTGGGTGTTTTCAGGCCCACGGCAAACATATCTCATGCCAGTTTTTAAAGGTTAACTAGTGGAAGTCATTGGTGTGAAACCACTTGTACTCTGTTTCAAGTTAACTCATCCTTGGTTCTGTGTTTCTCTAAAAGGTCAACCACCTACCAGAGAATGATAAAAGTGATAAGTAAATCTGGCTGGATCACTCACTCATTGCCTGCTGAAATCCACCCTTGGGGGAGATGTCCCCAATCCGGTGAAAATAATGAGCTGGAGTTAGAGGAATAAACACAACTATACAGGGATAAAGGAAGGGAAAGTAGTCTGTGACAGGCTTAAAATATCCAATGAAAATGATGTCTTTCTTAACCAACATAGACAATCACTTCATTCACATTCATTTTTAAGTGTTTTATGCACACAGAGCTCAACTTCATGGTAAAAGCCACGCTCAGACACTCCTAACAGCTTTCTGGTGCCAGCAGATTAAATTTGGATTAGAGATTACCAAAATATACTAATTTATACCAACATCTGTTAGCAGATACAGTTGGAATAGATTCCCAAGATGAGTCCCCACCCCTGGAAGGGTTCAAGGCCAGGTTGGCCAGGGCTCTGATCAGCCTGGTCTAGTGGAAGGTGGAAGGGGAAGGTTGCAATGAGATGATCTTTAAGGTCTCTTCCAGCCCAAACCAGTCTGTGATTTGCAATACTGAGAGCTGTCTCTGAGAGGTTACTGCACTTGTCACAAGGCTGGATGAGAAAAACTGAGACACAGGGTGATCAAAATTATGATAATTGGAGGAATAAGAAATGAATAGCTGGATAACACGACATGGATAGTTAAGGAGAAGCCAGCCAGCTCCCGCTGTGTTTTAGGATTGTCAGGGCTCTGCATGGGAGCAGATGACTGATGGCTGGTATTATCAAGGAGAGTGGAATATCTCCTGGTTTAACCTTTCATTTATTTAACCTTTACTGTGTGGGTGAGGTTGTGCAGCTGAATTCCTTATTACTTGGAAGGGATTGTCTTTTTCTCTTTTATATCAGGAATGATCAAAGCTTAACATAGTTCTAATATAAGAGGCTGTTAAAATAAATCTGTAATTACAAAAGGGCTGTACCCATCCCCAAGTTTTATTTCCTGACATTTCTGCTGGGTTGCCTGTTTTCCTGCAACACTAAAAGAGATTAAAAGCACAGAATTCAGGGGAAAAAATGCCTGTTCTAAAGAGGTGGGAGAGGTAGATAAATAGAAAGCACTGGTACTCAGATTTATTGGTTTCTGGTTTGGATCTGCCTAAAGGTTAAATAGCCGTGCTATGTATTTCAAAGGAAAGGAACAGTTTAACTACCAAGTGCATAACTATGGTAGTAAGTAGTTAGTAAATAGGTAGTAAACACATAAGTTTGGTATTATTATTATTGTTATTATATCCAGGGCAAGCTTAAAAATCTTAGCTCAGCACAAGATATTCACACATCCAAAATTTCTGGTAAAATTCCCTTGAGCCTGAGGGTTTTCCAGTGTAAAGGTGCTGAACAACCAAACAAATAACTGCAGAGACAAGTACACTTGACAGCTCTTAGGCCATTTATTTAGTAATGCCTGGACTAAAATGGAGTAAGGTCACCTGCATTAGTCACAGTTCTGCTGTGCCCCAATATGTGTCAGCACCAGGGAGGGCCAGGGAAGAGCACCAAAGCCACCACCTTCAGCCCCTGGTGTGGCTGAAGTCTTCAGCAATGAAATCCATGGAATTTTAGCTAATAGATGTCCAGGAATAGCCAATCAAATCTTGCTACCAAATGAAAAATAACTTCTCCATATAACCTCATTTCTGAGAACAAAGCACAGGAACCTCTTGGTTTGTGAAGTTAAACCCTTACCACCATTATCTCGAGGCAGAAAGCACGGACCTGCCAGGACTAAGCCACTGGTTCCCACCTTCAATCTGATTGTCAGAGGGATTTAAATTTGGCTGCTTTGAGCCTCATCTGTGTGTGGTAACTGGGCAGCCTGTGTGGGACTGCAAAGAGAAGCTACCTGAGAAACACCATCAGTTCATAGCCCAAAAAATTGTGTAGGATCTTGATCTATTGTGGTGGCAACAAAATCAAAACATTCCAAAGAACAAGCCAAATTAAACTGCTAACAAATTGTCTGCTGTCATTAATCCATATTCCAAAATTATTTCACATTGCTACCTGCAAAAAGACATCGTTAATGCCTTTCTCACCTGTCAAAAAACCCACTCTTCTTGACAAATTGCTCTTATATTTGCCATACAAAAATATATGGCAAATAGAATGTTGTAAGGCTGATAAACAGGGTGAAATAAGTAAAATATAATTCCAAAGGATGGAATGATTGGATTATGTGTTTACTTCTATTACTTAATTTAAATGATGCTGACTTGGAGCTGTTCTATAATTTAAGTCATAGAGAATTACATTTGCATTCTTGTGTTTTCTTCGAGCCCTTGCTGCCAAATCCATTGCTGTTATTTAATGGTATCTGCACAAAAAGCATGGGCTGGAACGATCTAAAAAATTTAAGAATATGACTATTTACTATGCAAGAGTTCATGATGATGTTATTCATTCTGCAGCCTTTCACTTTTTGTGTGTTTCCAACATTCCTTGACAAGGAAAACAAAAGATTTAATACAGATGGCACGTGATGTTTTTACAGGAAGTTTTCTACTGGCACTTTCTTTTTTCCTCAGTTTTGAATGATGCTTTGGGGAATGTCTTTTCCAAGAATCGTATCAAATAGACAAAAAATGTAACAGCAATTCAAATGTTTAAAACAGAATTGTATTTGGAACTGTGTGCTGAAGTCTTTCTACCAAGTGTATTAAGAGGTGTTTATTTAGCCACAGACTTTTGGCTGGCTCAAATCATGCAGGTGACCTTTTTCTTGCTGTAATTAAAGTCATAACACCAAAGCTAAGGGAGCAAAGTTGCACTTTCATCAGCTGACACTTTGTCCAGTGTTTATTTATTTCATTCTTTCCTAGATCTGGTCTGCATCTTTCCTGAAGCTCAATCCTCTCCTGCTGTACGATTTTGTTACTTAAAAGCCAGTAAGAAAGCACAAATCCTGTTCCCATAGAGGCAGCAGCTGCAGAAGCAGGATGAGCACATCGTGCAGAGGAACACAAAATCCCTTGCATGTCACAGAAGACAGTGGCAGGAGATGTGCAGGAGCACAAAAGGCACTTAGAGTCAAGCCAAAAATCAATTAAAAAGGAGGTATCAATGGATTTATGAATTAAATCAGTGGCTAAGCCTGTCCTCTCACACACATGACACAACTGGTTGTATCCTCAGGAAAGGCTTTGCCCAAGTCCTTCCCCCACGTTAGAGAAGGGCTGCACAGCACTCCACCAAAGTGGTCTTTATCCCATGATCTTCTCAATTAGCTTTAGTTCACGGAGTGAAAATGCAGCCTCACAAAGCCAGAGGAGAAAACACTCCTGACATTACACTCTGGGATCACAAAATGTCCTTAAATATAAACAACCCAAGCAGGAAAGCAAAGGTGGGTTATTCAGTGCTGGGTTTTTTTTCTGAAATATTATGGAGTGTGTCAAAGGGAGAGGGGGATAAAATTGTGACAAAACTTTTAATCACAATGAACATAAGTTGTCCCCTCTCAGCTTTCCTCCCACACGATAACAAAACATAAAGAATGTCAAACTTTTTTTTTGAATTGCAAAAATATACCGATTTTATACTTTACATACAACATTTTTCAACCAGAACAAGACTTCTCCTTTACAAGTATCTCTTTTTTTTTTCTTGTTTTCTTTTTTAATCCTTCTTTCTCCTCTTTTTAAAGACAACAGATTTACAAAGGATTGAATAACCCAACAAGCAAACCACTCCGCTCCAGGTTAACTCAAAACATCATCCTACATTCCTCCTGCCTCTCCCTTCAACCGGGGGGGTTGGGGCTCCTTTTGGTTCGGCTTAAATTCCTTCTGATTTTTGGAAACCCCCCCCACCATCCACCCAGCTCCACTAACAGAAAGGCCTCGTGCAGAGAAATAGGCATGAAGAGACGGGCTAAGAAACTCTCACTACGACTACAGCCAGGCTGGCAGAAGCAGAGCTCGTGGGCGCCGGGCGCCGCCGCTGGGTTGGCACCTATCGCTGCCACCGCCGTGCCCGCTGCCGGTGCCGGCGCGCCGCCAGGCTGATGGGCTGCTTCCCAAACCTCCTCATGATCTCCTTGATCCTCGCCAGGTTGGTTTTGGAGATGGTGAAGTCACACTGGGTAGCTCCCATGTCGTAGCCCACCTCGCAGGTCTTGGTGGCGGCGGTGTAGCCCTCAGCCTTGACGCCCACCACGTACTCGCCCGGGTTGAGGAGGCGCCAGTAATCGCCGTCGGCTCCTGGGAGGGAAAGGAGATGGGATTAGGACACTGGGCATTTCTCCTTGAGGAGGGTGTTGTTTAGAGACTCACAGAATTGACCTCTGAGATCGTCCAGTCCAACCATCAACACAGCACCGTGTTCACCACTACATCACGTCCTCAAGTGCTGCATCCACAGGTTTTTTAACACAATCACAGAACATGCTGAGTTGGAAAGGACCCACAAGGGTCATCCAGTCTGACTCCTGGCCCTGCACAGAACCATCCCCAACAATCTCACCCTGTGCCCCAGAGCATCATCCAACCCCTCCTGGAGCTCTGGCAGCCTCGGGGCCGTGCCCACTGCCCTGGGGAGCCTGGGCAGTGCCCACCACCCTCTGGGGGAAGGACCTTGTCCTGAGATCCCACCTAACCCTGCCCTGACACAGCATCAGGCCATTCTCACAGCTGGAAAAGACCTCTGAGATCATCACCTTTAACCATTAACTCAGTACCACCATCATGTTCACCACTAAATTATGTTCTCAAGTACCATATCCATATGTTTTTTGAACACTTCCAGGGATGGCAACTCCACCACTTCCCTAGAAGTTCCAGAGCTTGGCAACTCTTTCCATGGAGAAATTTTTCCTAATGTCTAATCTGAACCTCCTGTGGAGCAACTGGAGTCCATTAAATGAGGATACTGAGTCCATGACACCACAGACAGGAACCCTCCCACCTCCCACCAGGAGAGTGGCAAAGGTGGCAAAGTGCCCCCATCACACATACCCCAACTTGTCCTGCCAACCCTCAAGGAAAACACACCTCACTCACATTTTCCAAATGATGAGAAAAGGACAATGGGCTTCAATGTGGCTCAAGATTTTTGGCAGTTTGGAGGTCCTGAGGCAAAGGGTTAGTGATTCCCAAAGGGTATAAAAGACCTTCCCCAAACTAATTCCAGCCGAGGGATCCAGAGGAGCCCCAGTGGAGGAACCACATCTCATGACACTGATCAAGCTGCCTGGACACACAGGTTTTGGTATTATTCAGTATACAAAGCGTGTGAATACATAAAATCAACTCACTTGGAGATGGAAGTAGATATCCCCTTCTATAAAACCTTACTTTGAGTTCTATTACCCCAATTTTCCTACAAAGTATAATTCACCAGGGTCCTTATCCACTTCCTGGCCTCCAAATGCACAAACAGAGCTCCTACTGATGCACAAAGATATATCTGATATATCATTGGATCAGGCCTTACTGGTTTCCTCTTTTCCCCCCCCATAAATGATTTTAGATGTACCCATTTTAGGTATCCATATGCACCCAAGGATGGTTTTAGGCTCCTTTTGAAGATGATTTTAACCAGCGTGTATTCTTAGTCGGGAACTGAAATAGGTGAAAAACTAATACCTCAAATTAGTTCTGCACTCTGTCCTGGGAAAACCCACTGTGAAAGAAAGCACATATTCAAATATGCAGTGCTATATATAAATAGAAATGGAACATCTCTTGCATGAGGAGGGGTTGGGTTTTTTTAGCACTGATGAGAACTGACAGCCTTGCTAGCACTGCCCTTGGGTTGCTGGCAATGCAGAGTGTAGCAAAAACTAAAGATGATTTGCATAAAAATATTATAAAGAAAAGATCAGACTAGCCAGCCTCTGTTTAAAGAAATAGGATTTTAATTTAGGGGTTTGTAAGATGAAAAAAAAACATGTTTGCAAACAGCAAGTGTTAACAAAAGAGCAATATTGACTATGCCTCTGGGTGTGCCAGTCAGGTTAATTCTTACACCCCAACCTGCTTAGGTTTCTCTTTTATCCAGTTTGACCACATTTGGTGTGCTGACCAAGGTCCAAATTTGCTGTTTCTCAGGATTCAGGGGGTTTTAGGAAGCTCTTTATTCTCTTCTCCCTTACCATACTGGGTCCATTGGAACCTTAACAAAAGGACAACCCATAAATCTGCCCAGATTCCTTGTATTTATCCCCAAGGGCTCATTTTTGGCTGTAAATGCTGTGGCATTACTAGAGGGCAGGGAAAAGGCTGTGAACACATCCCCGCTCAGAGCCCGACTTCAGCCCCTGGAGTGCAAAGCTGACCCACATTTCTCTGACACATTTAATAGCCAGCTCATCACAACCCCACACAGGGCCACAAATAAACCTACACATTCCCACACCACTGGGAATTTATTACAAAGCTGGATATTAAGCCATTAGCAGGATGCACTTTACCTCCTTTCCATTTACAAGCAAGCAGACACAAGGACTTCTGTCAGCTGTCAGTGCCCAGAATTTAATACCAGACTGAAAGGTTGGGTGTTTTTTTAAAAAAAAATCAGATTAAATCCAGTAGGTAAACAATTTCAGACCAGATGGCAAAAGGGACACAATTAAAAACCCAGATAAGTTTAGTAAATAATAAGTTTGCTGAAATAATAGATTCCAGTGGGAGCAGGCTGGAGGCAGACTACACCCATATCCACCTGCTGGGTCTGGGAAAGGACTGCCAGGACTGCATAGATAAAATAACCATGCATTAAAAGACAAAGATAGTATTACTATAAATTAAATGTGTCAGATTACTCTATAAATACTTGAATGAAGATAAATACTTTGAGCCTTATAGGACAGGCCTTACTTACAATTAAGTAACTGTAAAAGCGTAACAGGGATTTTTACATTTAAATGTACCACATTTTACTAATTTAAGTACATTACAATAATCTTCTAATGCTCTTTTTTACCTACAAAAGGCTCCCCAGGAAAGCTGACCACGGTGCTGCTCACCCAATGGATGGAACAATTAAAACTCAAATTTTCTCTACAGCCCAGGCAGCCAGGAATGAGGCTGGAGAGTTATAACACCAGAATCATGCTTAGCTTGGACTTCTTTTATTAAATATTACTAAATGCTCTTTCAAAATCCTTGGGGTTTGTTACATAATATCACAGCAAATCACAGCAATCTTACCAAAATATTTATGAAAAATCCTCTAAACATTACATGAAACTAAATTAATTATGCTTTAGTGCAAAAGTCACACAGAAACGTGTATCTGCCCTTGAACTCTGGCTGTGACACAGAAATGTTTCACCAGGAAGAAACTGCACATTTCTTTATCAAAATATACTTTGACATTTCCAAAACGTGCCATTAGAGGAAGCAACCCCCAAAAAACATGAGGAAAAGAGTTGCATTTGTTTGTGCAGCTCATGGACCTTTGCCAAAGGTTATCTCACAGAGCACAGTCCATATCTAACATTAACAACATGTAATCACTCAGACTTAATCAATAGTTACATCTGCATCAGGAGAAAATGGAATAATTTCCCACAGAGCCCTTACACTCAGGATCAATGACTTCAATAAGCCCATTAATAGTGGGAGCTGAATGTCAGCACCCCTCTGTTTCCAGAAGATATAATCTGTGTCCAAGAGAAATTAAAACCAATGTGCTTTCCATGATTTTGTTTTTTAATCCACAGGAAGGAGCAAAGACATTTTGTCAAACATGTAAATGTTATTAGAGGGCTTTCACAGACCACTTTTGTCTGGCTCTACAGAGTACTCAGCCACATTAATGTATCAATGAAAGAGCAGATACCTTTGAGCTTAGCTCACTTGAAACAAAACTTATATGAATAGAGATAGTGGCCATAATTCTTCTCCTGCTTGGCCTAGTTTTATATCAAGGCAAGTCAGAGGTTTAAATGGAAACATTTTTCATTTTAAAAGGTATAAATGAAGGAAGACTGCTGACAATTTGCCTTCTTTATCTGGAGTTATACGTGTCATTTTAGCTTTTTGGCTCCAACATAAATCCTCTGGTTTCAGAGACTAATGAGACGTGTATTGTTATCTGTATAATATAAAACAGGAGAGAAGGTTTATGTTCCCATCAGAATGTGAGCTTAAACGTCTCATTAAAAAGAAAAATTAAAAAGAATGAAATAAGAACTTTTATTTTTACTAACAAGTGCAGATGGCCTCGAGCCACGGAAGCTCAGCAATAAGTCAAGATGTAAAGAGCTGCATTATTCCCTGAGTGTTACAAGGTGGATTTTGGGATCTTGCACACTTATTGCACTTGCCATTGAGTCTCCTTCCTGTAGCACTTTTACTGTCTTTAATCTGACGATTTTTCTTTTACATGACAATCCAGTGGACAGAGAGCTCAAGATTATTCACGTATTGCATTAGCTCAGCCTCAACCAGAGCAATACATTCATTCTCTTAACAGAGTAATACAGCCCACACTTCATGGCAGACTTGCAAGACTGCCAAGGCTTCCAAGACAAGAAAAACCAGCTGATTACTTTAATTCCCACTATCATTTCCCAGTGGTCCCATTTTGAAATGTTTAAGGCAGAATCATTATTGCCTAATTAAATATCTGTCATTCAATGCTTTCTTTTACAATGGAGACACAGTAGCACTGAAATTAATCATAAACTAAGTTAGATATTCCAAGATTCATTACAGGCTCAGATCATCTACTGTCTCAAACATTAAAGATCTGGAAGTCCAAAGGTCTATGATATTCAATCAGTTTATGTGCCAATGTCCCATACTTACCTCAGGGGCAAAGCACATGAAAGTGGAAGCAAATAAAGGACTCAGAACACCAATAAAGACATAAAAATAGATAAAATTAGTGTCCAAAAAAGATGTGGATGTAGTATGAGGGACATGGTAACATGGCAGTGCTGGTTTAATGGTTGGACTCAATGACCTTAGAGGTCTTTTCTAACCTTATCGTGATTCTGATTTTAAGGTTCACAGTCCAGCAACTATTACCAGCCAGAGAAGCACCCTTAACCCAACAAGGCAATTGGTTTTCAGTGCCATCATTATTCTGGGTTAGATTTACACTACCTTGACATGAGAAAAGTAGCAAGAAAGGTTCTTTAGACACAGCCTTACTCAGGCTATTGATCTGGGCCAGAGAAAAGGCTGTTTGCTCAATCCTTTGGAAAGAGGAAGAGGAGTGGAGAGGAAAGGCAGAGCTCTGTTCTTGTCTACACAACTTCAACACAGAAAAAGAAGAGACTCCCTCCTTCTGCACAGCTCTCCTCAGACTGCTGGCTTTTGTCTGAAAAGGAGTTCTAAACTGCTCTAAAGTTCTGTATTTTATCTTATTTGCTTTTGAGCCATAAATCTGATCTTTTGCACTGATGTTTTTGCCTTTTTCTTTCCTTTTACCTGTGCGAATGTCATGGTTGACACCTTCTACTGAGATAACAGCATTGGGGATTCCCTTTCCATGCACATCTCTCACGATGCCTTTGATGCCACGATGGACCTATGGAGAGAATAAAAAGGCATGTAAATATTGCACAGCAGTGGACAGTTGTATTATTAGGAAGTTACAATGAATCATTAATTCCACATGTGAACTCTGTGTAATACAGTCCTACTTTATGGCTCACAAGGCTTTGAAATATCATTATTAACCCCATATCAGCCCTCCAGGCATTAACTCGTGAATCAGCTTATGAATTCTGTTGGGATTCCTGAGGCATCAAATGCAAGGCATAGATAAAAAGAATATATAAAGCAACAGACCCATTTTCTTTTTTCCTTAGCAGCCTTTTCTAGCAAGCTAGAATCAAATTTTGAGAAGATTTGTTCTTTAATTCTCCTAAGTCAAACTGGCCTGCCTGAAATGACATGCCAGTACTTCGTGTAGGGAAGGTTTCTATCACAAACACCAATAACCACATAATTAGTCATGCCAGGAAAATAGCAGAAACCTTGAACTTTCCATCTGGAAGGAGTCACCAAGTTATTGAGATACCTGCTCCATGAAAACAATCAGGGACTCGCGGTTGTTTTCCCACTCTTCAGGCAGCTCACTCTCGTGGGGATACTTGTCACAGCCCACATAGATGGAGAGCTCAAAGCAGTTTGTGTGCAGGTAGCTGAAGTCATTTATGCCTGTCAGGAGGGGGTAAAAAGGAAGCAATTTCATATCCTTTTTAATATATTGATCAGATCGGATTTTAATTTTTTTTAATGCATATTAATATAACTTCTTCAAACACAAACTGGGGATTTATCTAGCTGGC
The DNA here is from genome assembly GCA_035221455.1 of Xenops minutus. Classification (NCBI taxonomy): domain Eukaryota; kingdom Metazoa; phylum Chordata; class Aves; order Passeriformes; family Furnariidae; genus Xenops; species Xenops minutus. Next base: position 31,560,542 of record JAWWEE010000159.1, read on the forward strand.
TTAGTCTGCAGACCTGGCAGGGCAAAGATTCTTAGAAATGTGGCCAAAACAGCAGAATAGATTAACAGGAGTTGCAGTCACCAAGTGCTTCTGATTGAGAAGAGTTAAAACAAACCCTCTAGTCCTGTCCAATTACCATAGAGCAGTAGTCAAGTATTTAATGAGCCCTCAGTGCCTTCTGGAAGCAGAGCAGGAGGATTATATAATACAGATGTTCAGCTTTTCACTCGTGTTGATGGGGAAAACCTAAATATCAGCCAGTGGCATATGCTACTCTGCAGGAACGTGCTTTCCCTCCACTTGAGACACAGCCACAATTATTCTCCCCTCACATACTGTATCCCATCCTGACTAATCTGCTGTGAAATGTTTTGCAATACACAGTAATTGCTCAGTTTTAATACATGTATTTAAGAAAATGGCTTAATGTTGCCAAGAGCAACTCTTTCTTAGCGTCTGAACATGCAAATCCAGCCTTGAAAACACTGGAAAGAAAATGAAATCAATCTGTTCTTTGTCCTGGGACAGTACAGAAACTTTATATGCAAAATTGCTGAAGAACTTGCACTCCTTGCAGCCCAAAAGATGTGCAGGAAATAACCTGGCTGGGTTTTAAAGCCATGCAGAGGTGTTGGATATCTGTGCTGCACATACTTCTCTAGGCACTCTCTGGTGCTGAAAAGGAATTAGAAAAATCCCCTCTAAATGTTCCCATGAGGAGTCTCTGTGCAGGATCACTGCAAGGCCAGGAGGAAGACGGATGAGAAGGGAGGGAACGGGCACCTTCAAGACATGGTACAACGAGGAGATGCCACCCACACCAAAGGGCAGGTGGGAGAGGTTCTGCAAGCAGCTTATTGGGGTGTCACCTTCAGGTCAGGCACGAAGCAAGCAGGGGTGAGCACAACAAAGTGTTACACATGGATTTAGCAGGGAAAGAAATTAAAATAAAGTGAGCTATACAGCTATATCTACCCAGCCACGGGATTAGAGAGTGAAAAAAAACCACAGGAGGAATCTGGAATCATGTTTGGACAACCCTTTGCAATGCAAAATAGGTATCTGCCATACAAATCACTTTCTCGCACTTGTCTAAGTAGATGCAAGAAGACTAAAACCATCCTGCAGGTTGGAGACTGAGCTCAAACAGAAACCACATCTTTTGAGGTTTACCCTGGAGTCTAAGGTGTAAAAACTGCAAGCCAAAGTAATATTCTAGAGTTTGTCTCAAAGAATATCCTGGAAGTCTTACAATAATGAAAGAGAGCAGGATATAAATTATAATGAAAACATCATCAAGCAATAAAACAGATCAGATGAGGCAAATCCAATATGTAATTGATCCTAAGAAATCACGATAATATTCAGCATCTATACTGTCCATCATTACTTAATGGAACTCAGTATGACAGCTGTTAGTGGCATGACCAATGTCATCTTTTCTGGATCAATTCATAATCATGTTTCTTATAGCACTTAGGAAAATTAGGCTCATAATTTAGATAATTAAGTGGTCAAGTTAGCTCTCAGAGTGTGCTTTAGAATTCACAGAAATGCACAGAAATGTATTGTCAGGCACTGGCCTTGTGATCTCAGAGTTCAATCTTTCCCCTCCCTACTTCACCCAACACTTTTTACCCTCCTGAAAAAATATTTGAGAAGTTAATCCTTGACTGTAGCCTTTAAAGGCTGGCCAGCACTAACTTCACATGGGCCAATGTAAAAGCCATAGAGGCTGTGTCCAAAGTTTGAAAATGTTTATGCAGTGGAAGTACCTGCAAGTTCCAAACACAGACCAGTTCCAGTAAACCGTGGGCTGCACAGACCTGTCCTGCATCTGTTTGCCATTACTGCTGCCGCTGTTCCTCCTGTCATCAAGGGATGGCAAGAGTGTGGCTCATTTCTTAATTTCAGAGAGTTAAGTTGTCTGACTGATGGACTTATAAAAACACTCCGATTTTGAGCAGAACTGTGATGAATCAGCAGTGCCTGACTCCCAGTCTGCTCCAACTATACACCCATAGAGATGACCGTGCCTAATGCTGTTAAAAATGTGCTCCTAATTGGGCTTTCCTGGAAATCCATGTTTTGGCTGCACCACAGGACACGGCTTCCCCTTCGTGCTCCTCAACAGGGTGACAGGCTTGGGCATAGGGCAATGGATGTGGCTTGGAATTGATCCTGGCAGCACAAATGCCTGTGGAGCCCATGCAAAGTTTAAGTGTAAGGACGTCCAGGTCTTTTAAAAATAGGATGGTGGCAGGCAAATAGCAGTGTTTTCTGGCATGTTATTACAACTCAAAGTGAATGTGTATGGGGGACTGATCTGAGCAGGAAGATTTTCTTATCTGAGGGCCACTGGAATGTCTCCCTGGAGTCGCTGCTTCAGCTCTGACATTAGTTCTGATGTTCAGCAGCAGTTTTATGTTAACACCTTGTGAGATGGCAAAGGTTAAGAGTGGGTTTTCTCCTGACAAAGCATCTTGAGTGTACAGAATTCTTAAAACTGATGTGAACTTTTGGAAAACTCGGCTGTAAATTTAACAGTCACCAAGTATTAATGACAGTGTCCCCTCAATCCTCTGATCAGTGATGAAATGCAGCAAACAGACCCCCAGATGGGGAATTACTCCTCTGTTTGACCACCACTGCCACCAGGCAGTGGTGGCATTATCCCAGTTAGGCAGGGCACTGCTAATTGGAGTTTCTACCAACACTTACTTCCAGCCACGGTGTGCCAGGAGGCTCCATTGACAGTGCCATCCTCCTTCTGGAAATCCTCCGTGTGGCACGCTCTCCTCCTCGCGTCCGTCATCAGCCGGTGGGTGGAGGCGTAGGAATACGCCAGCCAGCGGAACACGTGGTCGTCTGGGGTGGGCGTGTAGTCCTGGGTCTTCCACATGGACCTCACCATGTCGTAGGGATAGGCCACCACCAGCTCCCCTCCCTGCAAGTTGCCACCCAGCACAAAGGGAATTTTTTCCATCCACGCTATTATCGCCCGTGTCTCAACCGCCACCTGGGAGAGAGAAAGAGCAGCCTGTGGGATCTCAGAGTCGTGTTTCACATGGGGGAAGGAGTCCTGCCGTGGGGTTTTTGAGCGTGAAGAGATGTGGCCAAGGAGAAGGTCTTCTTTAAATTGTCAGCCATGCTTGGGAGGTCGCAGACGACCTGGGAAAACTAACAAAAGGTCTGTTCTAGTAATGCGTGGAACAGGAATATCTGTGTTGAGTGAGGCCAAGAGCAGGAACTGACAGATATGTCACATGGTGATGCTGCTCCCCCTGCCATGGGCTGAAATGAGCTCCCAAAACCAGGGATTTTAAACATAATGGCCATGAACTGAAGTGCAAGGAGTTCCACCTCGACATGAGGAAGAAATTCTTTCCATTGGGAGTGGCAGAGCACTGGAGGGTGTGGAGTCTCCCCCTCTGAAAACATTCCAAACCCACCTGGATGAGTTCCTGTGTCACCTGCTCTGGGTGACCCTGCCTTGGCAGGGGGGTTGGAGTAGAGGCTCTCCAGAGGTCCCTTCCAACCCTAATTATCTTGTGATTCTGAAGCACTAAAGGACTGTCACAGTTAATTGCCTTCCCCTCAGCCACTATTAATAGTTGCCATTATATTTAAAAGGTCAGGCAAAAATAAGTTAAATTTTTGGCACCACAAACCAATAAAGGACTTCAGCATAAGCCACTGCCTTGGTTTTGCATATGCCTGAGCTGTTACTGTGTTATTTAAAGGAAGAATGTGTTTCAAACAAGAAGAAATAAGAAGCCTGATTCCCTTGGCTGAGCTCCATGGTGGCCTTCTCCCTGTCTACCTGTTGGTGCCTGAATGGTGGGTGTTGAGTTCTCCAGGTTCTCACAGGGAATCCTCCAGGAAGCTGTTCCTTCCCCAAGACCTGCCTCTAAAACCTGGGGGTGAATGGTCCTTTTGGGCTCCGTTTTTATTCCACTAACAGGGAAGTCTAGACAGGAAACTTTGATGGGGTGGGGAATTTCAGCCCCAAGTTATTTATTCCTTAAGAAATACAAATCTCTCAGCATGTCCCAGCCTTGGTGTCCCCCTCTCTCTGCCCTTACTCACAGTGGCATTTTCAGACAGGTACCAGTCAGGGATCGGGATGTGATGGTTTGGAACTTTCCTTTTACTCTTCTTCTGATCTTCTGACTCCCAGAGCAAGGAGTTTAAGTCCGGGAAATTATTGTTGATGTCGATGCCGTCCTGAGTCCATCGTCCCAAAGACCAGCCCCCTAATTCTGAACCCTTAGATTGAAAAATAAAAGAAAGAAAAAAGGAAAGGAAAGGAAAAAGCTGAATGTTCACTCTGAATGCAACGATTGGTGAGCCCTCAGCAAAGTGTTTGGGAATGTGCCAGAGGTAATTCCATACAGAGAAATTAATCATTTAATTAACTGAAATAAATAATTGGATTTTTTAAAAAATTTTGTACAAAACCCTGAATGAGGTGAAGCAAAACCCATGAATAATGACTTGAGGTTAGCCAAAATATATCTTGCAAGAGCACACTTTCCCTTCCATGACCATGACTGTGACTTTCCTGTTCCAGTCTTCTTGCAGACTTTCCTGGAAGATTTTCCAGTGCATTTGACGAGCCCCTACAATTTTTCCTCCTGGTGTCTGTCTCCCTCCAGACAGAATTATTACGATGCCCTACACAATGTGCTCTCCTTAAAGGCACACTATTAAATTTCAGCTGTGGAGGAATGCAAATATTCACGTGCTTAGCTTGGTTTCTCGTGAGAAACAGCCTGCAGGAATTTTCCATTTTCCATAATGGTGTTCCCATTGATCTGTACATCCCTCAGTATGGTTTCTTCTGGCAGTCTTTGTAACCCATATCTATTTTTCTGTTAGCCAATGTCACATAAAATATTGTTTCTTTCAGCTTTGTTCCTAAGATGTTTCAGTGGTTTATGTTTACTTTGATGTGTTTGTTTCATTTTTAAATTTTGACTGCTTGTGAAATATGACCTTTAGAATAAAAACTAATGACAAGAGGAGCATGTTTAATTCATCTACTCTAAATAAAAGAATTCCTTGATATGCTGAGAATCACATACTGCTTTATAAGCCTTGTCATATCCATCTGGGTTGACTGAGGGCAGGAGGTGGATTCTTGTGTCCTCGATGAGATGCACAATCCGGGGGTTCCCAGCCAGGTATTCCTGGCACATGAACTGCATTAGCAAAAGGATTAGCTCACGTCCAAGCACTTCATTCCCGTGGGCTCCTGCAATGTAGTGAAACTCTGGTTCCCCTGTTGGAAACACATGGAGCACAGTTGTGTTCAGAGCAGCAAATCAAGTATCTATCAAATATCACTGATGTCACTCAGCAATGTTGCACAAAAGAAAAGCTGGAGAAATGCCTTAACTGCACAAATGATGCACAATCTTTAGAGAAACAAATTACTTTCTGTTGCTATTTTAGAAGAACAGGCTTATGTATCAGTGATATCTAAAGCCATTGTGTAAAATCTCCAAAATACATTTCTGATTAAACATATTGTTAATTATACTCACAATTTCAGCATGTTAGAGGTAGATCTTAACAGTTCTGATGGTGTAAAAATAACATGAAAAATACATTGCTAGTCGTTCTCTGGGACAGATGTTAAGGCTCTTGAAAGATAAGTCAGGAACTGTCCATAATTGATTCCTGACTTCCCAGACTCCTTTTCCTCCTCTAAAACAACTAAAATCCATTCCCTACTACTGAAATCCACTTTTATTGTTGTAAAGAATTAGCATTAAAGAACTTGATGCCATGTTCAAAATGTCTTCTATTTGTGCTCACCCTCCTCTCCCCAATTTAGAAACACAGCACTGAAGTTCCTCCCACATGTATTTGAAACCTTTCCTGCCATGAATATAATTCCATCAGGGATAATTACTGAAGATACAGGGAAAGAGGAGGGGGTGGGGGGTGGAAAACCGAATCCCAACACCCTTCAACAGATTTAGTTAGACTAAATCCTAACCAACTTCGTGCTCTCCTGGGTTGTCAGAAATCTCGACAGCATACAGCTTCAGTCCTTGGTGGCTTTTCCCAATATTGTAAATTCTTGTGATATTTGGGCACATTTTATTCACAGTTTTCATCAACTGCCAACAAAAAGAACACAAACACATAGTTAGACAATGAAGCATCAAAACAGATCCACTAAGAATTACCTTACTCCAAATGGATGTGGCAAAACTCTTCATTTTCTCCTCTGCTTAGTTGTAAAAGCTTTATGTTTAGTTCATGAATTTATCATGTTTTTAAAAGATTATGCAATGGAGAGGAATTCAAATAATGGAGAGCAATTAAGATGATGACACTCTGTGATGTACCACAGGTAAGGGACTTGAGAAGAGCCAGGGTGTTGGTGGCACAGCATTGACTTTACAGGATGCCACAGACACATTCTGCCCACTAAGGGAGATTTCCCTCTACTTTGCCCTGTGGAGCAGCAATTAAATCAAAGCCAGTGAAAAGAGAAAGGATTTAATCCATTTAAACAAGATTTTCCCAGTGAGTTCTGATTATACCTGTCTCTGCTGAGGTAGAAATCAAATCCACCCTTCTCGCATTATGATGTGAAAGCCCATATGAAAATATTGTTAATTAAGGTAGGGTTGATGTGGCCAAAATAGTGAAATAAATATAACAAGGATGACTCCCTAAACACAAGATATACTCCTTCAGCAAATAAAAGATTCCTCAGAATTTGCTTATCAAGTTTCAGCAAAAAATTGGAACAAAAATAGAAATAATAATGGAAATGTTATCAGTGAAGACAATCCTCCCATCAAAATCTATTCTATTCACTCTTTCTGCAGATCCTGCATCACACAGTCAAAATACAATCAAATAAAAGTATAATACTGAAATGCATAAAGGTTATATTTCTGTTCAAACCAATGGAGTTACACTGATCAGCATATCTTGGGTCTAAATTGTCCCACAAACACTGTGGCATTTCAGGTGAATGTTAAAATTTACCAACAACACTGATAATTTCTGTACTAATTTTAAGTTATTGCAAATACCTTTAACTGACAAGAATTTATCTGCCTTGATCTTTTTTGTCTTTGGAAGGAATTAAAGAAAGAAATCAGTATTTTACTGCAAATTGGAACCCTGGGGACTGTTAATTAGGCAATCATTTCATAAACAAGCGTGCATACATTACTGAGGAAATATTGTGGCATAACAAAACTGCTTGCTCACACATTGTTAATTTAGAAACAATATTGGATGAGCACAAGGCTGATGAGTTAAAAAATGCAATAATTAGATATGTCCAATTCCCAGGCCACCGTTTAGCAAATCTAAGTGGAAACACCACTCACATTGGGAAGAACATCATTAAAATTCCTCTCCTAAAAAAGCTTCACTTCTATTTATAATCATTCTGCAAAGAGACTGAAAGGATGCTATTTCTGTACATTTGTTCATCTCACACATTGGTTTTACACATATGAGAAACAATTCCTGTGGCAAATCTAAACTCATCACAAGCCTGAAAAACACAGCCAGTTATGATCTTTCCATGTATTTTCTTGTTTCATACCTACTTATTTTCATCACCATCAGTGTGCTGGTATTATGGGTGCCCTGATAAATCCACAGAACTCTTTTTAATGTTCTGGGCAGAGGTAAGTGTGGGTGACATTTATTGTTCCCACTGAAACACAGGGGTGAAGCCAGAGAACACGGGGTTACATTTTATAGCACCGGATTTACATGAGCCACTGACTAATTCTGAGACACACTGCCTTAAATCTTCCTGGTTAATCTGCTCATAATAAACCAAAAACGTTATCAATGGATATAGAATTGCTCAGGTTACAAAAGCCCTCTAACATCGAATCCAACCATTCCCCCAGCACTGCCAAGGCCACCACTAACCCATGTCCCCAGTGTCACATCTACACAGGGACAGCAACTCCACCACTGCCCTGGGCAGCTGTTCTAGTGCTTGAAAACCCTTTCTCTGAAGAAATTTCCCCCAAACTCCAAACTAAACCTCCCCTGGCACAGCTTGATGCTGTTTCCTCTCACCCTATCACTTATTACCAGCAATAAGATTGTGACCCCCATCCTGGCTCCCTGGCAGGGATTTACAGAGAGCAAGAAGGTCATTCCTGAGCCTCCTTTTCTCCAGGATGAGCCCTCCCAGCTCCCTCAGCCTCTCCTGCTGCTCCAGCCCCTTCCCCAGCTCTGTTCCCTTCCCTGGACATGCTCCAGCTCCTCAATGTTCTTCTTGTCATGAGGGGCCCAAAACTGACCCCAGGACTCAAGGTGTGGCCTCACCAGAGCCCAGCATGGGAGGGCAATACTTAGATAAGAACCTCTTGCTGGAGCCTCACAGACCAAAACTTCTCCAGGGTCTGCTGGGTGGGGATTATGAGTTCATGTCCCACAGGCAAGAGAATTAAGTGGATTATGATTAGATCAGGTATTGTGTTTCTCTCCAATAGAAGTAAGTATTGGTTTTTTCACTCTGACAATGAGTGGAGATATTGCATTAAAAGAAGTTCTGTTTTAGCTAAAGGCTAGAACTGTACTGTGTAAATAAAGTTACTGTCTTATTTACTAATTTCTCTCCTCACACCTTCTTCAAATTAAAGGAAATTCTGTCCTGGCTGATGCATCACTGCATCCAGACAGCTCCCCAAGCTGGGAAATAGGAAAAATAAGCCTGTCTTCTCAGAGCTGTCTCTGAAACCAAGTAGAGAAACTTCTGCCTCTGAAAATTCCACAGAGCAGGAGCTTTCCTAACGTGCCTGGCACTCCAGTGCTCACAGGATACCAAGAACATCAGTTTAGAAAAGTGGTTGAAAGTATGTAAATGTGCATTAATAGGGACAAAAATGTGTAGAACCAAGTTCAAAGGACATTACATTCAGTGGAAATATTTGTATTGGCCTCAGTAAACTCCCCTCCATCTCTTTAATGGCAAACGTGATTATTTTCTGAGTCAAAGACCTTTTCCTGATTTAGAGCCTCTTTAGCAGACTTCACTGTGACTCTTTTGGTAAGAGTGTGGGTACAGTAATGCAGTTAATTGTTTAGGAAAATGCAATATTGAAAGCATATTTCACATTTGATCTTCTCATCCCCATTTCCTACAAATGGCACAATAGGTCACCTGAAATGTCACTGTGTTTGTGTTTGCACAAACTGCCAAAGACAATTGATGGCAACAGTCAGTCAGGGCTTTATTAACAACCATCAGGACTGTAAAACACTTCCCCAGTCACATTCCCTAACACTTCTTATTGACAAGTCCTGTTTGTCAAGACCAATTATTTACCTTATTAGCGACCTGACAAACACTGCAGGCAGTCTTTGAAGAAGCCCCACAAAACTGGTTTCTGATTCCTCCATTTTGCAGAAAAGGTGTATTAGATGTAGGTTTAAGTGCCAGCTACACTTAGAGGAGGCAAAAGGACTCTCAGCGAATGCTTTTCAGCTTAGGATTCCTCCTTATTCTCCGTGGGGATCACAGAGTCATTGAGGCTGGGAAAGAGCCTTAAGATCAGAGTCCAACTGTACCATGTTTTCTGGAAACTGCCTGGTCTTTGAGCTTGGAGAATATCAGACAGAGACCATCACCCTGGCATTCCATGCAACCCAGGATGTTGATTTGACCTGCTTTAATCTTCCCCATTTGGTTGGTTCACCCTCAGGTCAACCTGTTCCTTGGGTAACACGCACAGTGCTCTTCAATGTTCTCCATTACCATCACACCAAGCCCACAAAGAGCTGACCACGAAGAGCAGCCCAAGACTTCTGGGGCACTTGGAGCTTGGCTTGGCCAAAGAGGAGTCAAATCCAGCTACATGGATTTCATAGTTAACACTCCTCTTTCCTAAGAAAGAATGGTCTGGTTCTGCTGTTTCCAAGACAGGGTCGCACTCAAATGTCCATCTCAAACCATTGTAACAGCTTCCTATAGTGCATGAATATCATATAAATATTTGGGGCTGTAAAACAATCCTGACTTCTGCACACAAGATACAGTGAATGTCCCCACTGACTGGAAGAAGAATATTGAATGCTCTTTTACAAGAGAAAAAAATTGGAACTATAAATTTCATCTTTCTAACCAGAGAGTTCTATTAAAATAATCTGACACTGAGAAACTCCCTCCCTCTCACAAATACTCAATATATGGCAATGCAATGTAATGTTCCTAAAACACAGCCCAGGAACACCCTCCCCTCCTCCTCCAGTATTTAGGAGAAATAACTTCAAAGATTGCCAATTTTAGAGACAGTTAGCAGCAAAATAGCCACAAAAAGTGACAATAATGTACAGGTTATAGGGTTTTTGGGAGGTTTTTGTTTTTGGTGTTTTTTTGACTCTGACAGTTACTGTTCTATTTTGCACTGAAGTTCTTAAAACAGTGTTGGGGATACAAGACTTGTTGCAATGCAACCCACAATCTTCTGCCTACCATTAGCAGAATTCAATCAGAGTCTAATGAACTCTAAATAAATTATTTTGACACAGAGGAAAACAGAAATTGCGATTCACAACTGATTAGCTCTCAGACACAGTCACAAGATTTTTACTTGCATGAAAATGTAAAAACATTGTTTTAAAGCTGTGTTTTTTCCCCCCAAGATATTTCTAACCTGACCAACCTGTCCTTCTGCAATGACAACCTAAAATACACTTTATGTTATTGTTCTTGACAGTAATTATGCCAATTGAGTTTCTACTTGTCTAATCCCTGCGCTCAGAAATATAGGCCATGAAATCTCTACCAAAATAAATGTGTGACTCAGTACACAATTGCTCAATAAAAAACAGGGGTGAATCATGCAGTATAAATACACTGAAAATTCAGCACCCAGCAAGTGATTCACACACAGCAAGTCCAAACGTATTATCTTTATATTTGAAGACAAAGTGGGCAGAAATATTTCTCGAGGACAACCCACACTTGTGTCTGTGGTGATATGAAGCAAGATTAAAAACAATAACAAAAACAAGAACAAGGCTGGCTGTTTGAAGCTAAAGGAACAGGATTAACAAGGCTGGTAGATTTAAAATTATACTAACAGCTATTTTTTTTCTAGTGTTTTTGGTGAGTTTCTGTTGATTTTCACAACTGTGAATAAAGAATTTTATTCTGATTATCCAAAATCATTAAATATATGATGGTTAAATGAGGGTCAAATCTGAAAGGAGAAACCACTGTGTCATTCATCACTCAAATACACATGGAAGAAAAATAATGGCACATTATGTGTAAATACCCCCTCTGTCATGTAGGGTCACCTGTTTAAAGTTATCTTATGAACAGATTAAGAATTTTGGGAGGATTTTAATAGATTACTGCTTTTAATAGATTTAAACAGGGGGAAATATTTTAAAAGTACATTCCAGACATCATTTAATAATATTAAGAGGAGGAATCCAGATTGCAGAAGAGCTGAAAAGCCTGTCCCCTCCACCCTCTTTGCCTACCTGCCTCATTTCCTTGTAGTTGTGATGCTTAAAGTCCAGATTATCTGTGGTTGTCATTTCATTTCTTCTGTGGTAATAATTATTTGGGTCTGAGAAAAGAAATAAAAGAACTTTCACTCGCTTATGAATTTCAAGTATGGAATTTTATGCGCCATAACTCATCTAAGGAAGCAGAAATCTGAATTCCACTGTGCAACACGCACTGAAAGCAGGTTTACAAAAGCAAAACTCAAACCTGTAATTTAAACTATTTCTAATTAGTGCACAAATAAACTCATATAGATCCAAAGAGAAGGCAAGAGGCATCACCTTTCCAGGCAGCTACTCTGCCCAAAAAGCTAAACCTCCACAGAGAAGCAGAGGGGCAGCCTGGGGGCTGCAGAGGAGACAAAAAGGCACTGGAAAATGAGGAGTCAGATGCAAGACCAAAGAGTGGAAGAGAAATCGAATTAGAGGGAAAAGCCACAGCAAAAGTTTTGTGTCCACTTGCTTAATTTACTATTGCAAGGAGTTATCTCTTAATTTTCCTGATGAGTATTTTCAGAGTCCATGCCCTGTTTGCAAAATACAGAAAGGATCCACTGCGTGTATTGAGCATTCCTGATGAGCTTCCAAAACAGGTTTTGTGGAAGTCAGGGGTCTTTGTTATTTCAAAATTAGCATATTCATTTCTCTTTGGATATTATTTATAGTTTGTGTATTGGATAGAACAAAATCTTTTGTCTCCTTGACATTCCAAGCCATTCACCTGGAAATAAAAAACCAGGCCAAGATTGTTATGGCTCAGCTTTAAATTTCCTGATAGATGTGCTCCTAATCTAATCTATTGTGATTTATTTTCAGAGACAAACAAGTCTATTTGGAAAACATCAAACACATTCCTTAATTTGCCATATCTGGGACGTCTGGAATTTTGAGTAATCGTTTGTCAAAGCAGTGGTTGTCAGGCTTTTATGAAAAAGTGGTTCCCTTCACACAAAATCATCTTCACTGGTTTAAAATTATTGGGGGAAAAAAAAGTGAGTTATGGAAGTCTAAGTATCCTCTTATTGCAACACAACCAAAAGACAGTGTCTAGAGGAAAAAAATGATTTTTTTAAAAAGTATCATCCAGAGTTTTGATTTTTTTTGGGGGGGAAGAGCATAATTCTTAGAATTTGACCTTAATCACAGAATTACAGAATGGTTTGGGTTGGAAGGGACCTTAAAGACCACCCAGTCCCACCCCATGCTGTGGGCAGGGACACCTTCCACCAGCCCAGGGTGCTCCAAGCCCCGTCCAACCTGGCCTTGGACACTCCCAGGGATCCA
>JAWWEE010000159.1:31586803-31598748 GCA_035221455.1 Xenops minutus
GCCAGGTTGGACGGGGCTTGGAGCACCCTGGGCTGGTGGGAGGTGTCCCTGCCCATGGCAGGGGGTGGAATGAGATGGTCTTTAAGGTCCCTTCCAACCCAAACCATTCGAGGATTCTATGAGATGCAGGTAATGAGACTGCCAAACACTGGCAAAATTCACAGCAGCATCATCTACAACAGACCTGGCTCTAGCTGAGCATATTATTCTCCTGATCTCATGACCATCTGATTTATCTGCAATACAAAACCCTAAAATTAATTTAAAAGAGTACCATTCAGGCAAAAAAATCTGTATCCTCCAATAACATATAAATGGACAAGCCAAAATACCTGAAATAGCAAAATCTCTATACCAAGTAAAAATGCTTAGGCAAGCTTTAGATTAAATGGTACCCACAACAGAATCAGCACGCTAGCAATTAAATGACTTTCTGCTGGAAAAATTAACTTGTGCTCTCATGCAATTAAATGCAAACCCATTAATATTAATATTCTATAATAATATTTATGCTGATAAAATTTTAAATCACCCACTGCCAAACAGTTTTCAAACAAAAACCAAGACAAAAAATGCCCTAGTTAACCACGGGCAGCCCAGCAAGCTTTACAAACTAATTAAAACAAATATGACTTAAGAGATGGAGATGGACTAGCAAGCAAGGCAATTTTTTTAAATAATTGAAATATCTGGATGTTTAATTTTTAAAATTGCTCCTAGCTGACTTAAATGGATGTACTGCTGTGAAACCCAGCTCTTTGGAGGCTCCATGAGGAAAAGCTCAAGGCCAGAATTTCACTTGCTGGAAATGAATTCAGCACGGACTTTTCAAAGCTTTCCTCGCTGAGCAGGAGTTGGGGTTACAAATACCTTTTCCACCCAACATCTGCAATTCACAGCCAGGTTTTTTACAAGATTTTCATGTCTTTCTGACCTTTCTAGAAAATGAGGTGCTGGCTGTGGGTGTTTCCATTCACACAGTAACACCTGAAGGTGCCAGGATCAGAGACATCCTCTGCCCAAAAACTTTGCTCTTAACACTCATCATTTTGGGCTATTCTTTGCAAAGAGATCTGCATGTGTTTGAAATTCTTCCTGTGCCAGACTGTCCCCTTTCATATCCTCCATATCTGCTAAACACAAGCAGGCTGTGATTCCTTTTCTTCTGAACCTCCTTTTCTGACATTTTAAATTTTCCATTCCCTTTTGTTCCTACCTCACCTTTGCAAATCAGTCGTGGCTTTGAGGAGAAAAATCCGGACTATACAGGTACTGCCACACTGCATCTTTTTGTCTCCTTCCCATTAATATTCAAGCGATGGAAAAGCAAAAAAGCCTTGACAGTAACCAGCTAACCCTGCCATTTGTGTGCACAGCTGGGAGCGAATCTAAAGCAATGCTGAAGGGGTTTCATTGCCATCAAACTCACACAGAGATGTGGCCAAGAGCCACTCGGTGCCTCCAGAAGGGACACTGCTTTGGGAAGGCTGCACAGGGCACGAGTGGAGGGACAAGGAGCCTGATGTCCCTTCCATAAGCCCCCCACAACCATTCTCATTGCAACAAGCCATAAAGCACATGCAAAATACACAAAGCCAGACTGTGATGAGTAAGTGGGAATCATCTGCTGCAGAAGATTCCTCTTTACATTTGATGGAGCCTTTTCCGAAGGGCTCCTTTGACTTCAAATCCCTTCTGTGGAGGTTAAAAAGCTTTTCTTCCCCTTCTGAGCATTCCCAGCGAGCCTCATCATGCAGAGCAGGTTCTCTGCACACCCCAGCACCCTTTCCCAGTGCAAAGTGGTGGCAGGAGCCCTCCCTGGGCGGGTGACAGTGACCTGCTCCCTCCCAGAACCACGCACTGAGTCACCAAGGCTTTGGCAAAAGAGCTCCGTGACAAATCCTACCCACACCAGAACATCAGCAGCGCTGACATCCTCGTCAAACAAACCTGTGAAAGCAGAAAACACGTTTCTGGGGGTGCTGTCACAACTCCACCCACACAGGATGACCCGAGCTGGTCACCAGCCCAGCTCCCCAGCACCGGGAGGGGATGGTGAGTGTTCATGGGCAGTGCCAGATGCTGGGCCAAAATCCTGTGTGAGCAAGAGGAATTGAGCTGCAAGATTAGCAGGGCACAGGGATTGAAGGGAAGCAAAGAGATGGAGAGCACTGGAGGCTGCAGCTGCCAAAGGCTGGCTCAGCACTGCAACAGCTGGAAGCCCATGAGGTGGATCCACCAAGCCACAGTCAACCCAAAATATAACTTATGAAGTAAACCAATCATAAACATTAGTCTGATAATGCCACAACTAGTGGCATTAATATTATCAAGGGAGCTTTTTCCACACTGGATTCAGGTTGTTTCATCTATACAGTTCATAGGATTTCTGTGGATTTGGAAGAATTCACTCTGGGAGTCTGACTTTGGGAGAGCTCTAATAATGCCTGCAGTGGTGTCACCCCATCAGGGCAAATAAGAGTTTGCACTGATTTAATGCAGCAGAGCCATTCAAGTCTGCACACAGCAGCTGCTTATTTTGTTACATGATTTGGATAAGACACTGAGACATTTCCATGGAACTTGTTGAAGTTTCACCAGGCTGTGTTTTCGCAGCCTCTGCTTCGAAAGTCAGTGACAAGTTGTACTCGTGAGCTGGACAGGATTTAGAGTTTATTCTACTCTGCTCTCTAAAGCAGCATTGCACTTCTGTATTTTGACCTTTCATGGGTACAGTGCAAAAGTCTGTTTTCGTATGTTGTAGAAACAACTCAAATATTTATAAATAACCACTACGCTGTCCCTGATGCTAATGCAGTTACACTGGCAGGGTTATCGCTGCTCTTTCTACTGCTATTATTGGAATAGTGAAGATGCTGATGCAAATATCTCTTCATTAAGCCAATCTCACTACTGAGACCACGATCTTATAAATATCAGGAATGGCTGATAAGAACCTGGGAGTGTTATCATTATTTTGATGGTTACACTCGATCTCAGAGGTCTTCTCCAACCTTAATGATTCTGTGATTCTATGACTTTTACCACTTTAAAAAATCCTCACATAGAGGCTGCTTGAAAACAAAATCTCAGCTCCTGAGGGGCTGCCAATGAGCACAGCAATAAATTGAAATGTGGGGCAACACGTTCATTTTGTGACTAAAGGCAGAGCAGAATGCTGTACCGCCAAAATTAGAAGCAAGCAAACTGCACTGACCTAAATTTATCCTCCACTGTATCTCTGGAAGGCACCCAGCTTGTTAGAGACCTACAATTCCCTCAGGACAGCTTGTCAAAAGGGATTTTGGGGGATCACAAAGGGCTGCACTACACACAGAGAAGGCTGAGGATGAGGTTGCACCATAAAAAATGTGTAAAATTCTTCCCCTATTCAATCACAAGTATCTTGTCTTTAGCAAAAGCATAATCAGACAAAATGAAATCTGCTGGGTATTTATTATTTGCTATCCCTACTGAGCAGCCCAAGGAAATCAAACAAGTGACACAGTAGGGAGCATGTCCTGGAGTCTCCAGCAGCTTCGAGTTAAAACGCTGCTTCAGCACCGATGGACAGAAGTGACCAGCTGAAAAGTGTGTCAGTTTTGCCCCAAGAAACACAGGCAAGTCATTGCAATTATTCCTGCCAGCAGCAACACCACTCATTTGTTGTCTCCTCAAACCTTTTTAGGAGGTATTACAATTTTGCAAGACAAAGAGACCAACCTCTACTCAAATCAGACTTTAAAAATTAAGATCCTCCCCTCTACATTTTTTTTCCCTAAAGACAATTATTTTGCATAAAAGTAAAAGATCTTCAATATTTTTAGGAGGCTGAAAGGTTTTAAAGAGGATGCAATTGAAAGTAAATATATTTTGATTTTTTTTTCTAAAAAAAATCAGAATTTTGCTTTGGAATTGGAGCATCCTGCACAGATTATTTAATCCATGCTTTTTCTTCTGGTTGTGATTTTGTCATTCCATGACATGCAGAGATGGTGCATAATTTAACGTGACTGAAAGGTTAATTTAAAAAAAAAAATGCATTGTTACAAATATATTTTACTCACTGCAACATTGCATCCTCTTCTAAAAACCAAAACATCCTGTGCATTCTCAGAGCCCCAAGCTCTGTAACACACTCAGCACACACGGCCTCTATTCAGCCACGTGGGTTTTCTCCTGATACAAAAGATGATGCTGAATTATCAAGAGATAGTTTGGTTTGTGGGAAATATGTTTCCCCTGCTTTTCAGGCTCTTGCCAAACTGCAAAGAGTGATTAATGTTTTCTTTCCCTCTGTCAAGAGAGTGCATATTTTAAAGTATCACATCATTGCTTTAAATATGTGGCACAGCTCCACGGTGATGCTTCAACAGCCTTGAACAGTTGTTTAAAGATACTTAGTTCATAAAACTCAGAGTTGTATTGGCAGCAAGATGAAGAATTACATATAATAGTTCTCCCTCAAACATTCAGCCATACAGAGTAACTGATATTCTGCCCATTTTCGAGGCACTGGATTTTATTCCTATTAATCAACACTTGTGACACTTCTGATTTTTGGTTATTTTCAGTGTAAAAAATCCAAAAGGAGTTCCGGTTCTTGCAGCTGGGCCTCGCTTTTTCTGCGAAATTCAACATCTGCAAATCTGGATAATCTAAGCAGATTTGACCATTTTTGGTGGTAAAAGAGCACTTTCTATGATTTCAGGTTTCCCCAGAAGGACTGAGGTACCTGAGCAGCAACAGCCCCCAGGTCCATGTGCTTGCTTTGACTGGGAAAAGGAGTGACCCTCAAATCCAGCACTTGGTTTTTTTCAAAACCTAGTTTTGCTTATTATAAGGAAAAAAAAAATAAAGGAGAAAGATTTGATTCCACATGACTATCACAGAATTCACAGCCAGGCAGCTCGAGCAAAAAAATTGACTCCGAAGAGTTTTTCCTTAAAAAGGAAATGATTAAACAATTCAAGTATTCATTACAAACCAATCTCAATTTCCTTTCAGGTCATCTGTGTTTTCAAGAGCTGCTTCTGCAACTGGGTCTCTTCCTCCTCAAGGCTCTGGTGTCTCAAACCCAAGAATCTGGGATGGGCACGAAAAGCCACAACAGGCAGACAGACAAGGGATAGCAGCTTTCCAAGTGAGTCTGAGCTGAAGCAGCTCCTGCCACCACACTGGAAGTGGCAACCCCAGGCATTTTTGTGTTCTTTGCACTGTGTGAAGTGTAACCTTCAGTCCTTCGATGTCTATAAAGCTCAAAACAACCAACAATCAAGGCTGGGATTGAAGAGACTCTGGCTGGAGTGGGCCATGAGCAAAACCAGGCTACTGTAAAGGACTAAAGGGTTGCATCCACCACCAGGATAACACCTCTGCCTACAGCATCACACACAAAGCAAAGCAAAGGCCAGACTGATAAAAACTCAAATGTTGCAGCCCCTCAGTGAAGGTCAGAGCTGTTTGATCCAGCATTCAGCAGGGAGTCCTTGCCTGCCCTCTCATCATTTCATGTGTCCTCATTAAGTCAGCAGCAAGAAAGCAAAGGGACCAGGACATGCACAACTCTGATCAAGGCAGAAGCTCACACAGGACTTTCAGTTAAGCACCTTTTATCATTTTGTTAAAGTTGCTTGTTCAATAAAAAGAGAACAAAGTTTGCTTTGCTGGTTCTTTATCCTTATTACACAATATTGGTGAACTGAGCATATATCCCACTGTCATAGAGTCACAGAATGGTTTGGGTTGGAAAGGACCTTAAAGACCATCTCTTTCCATCCCCCTGCCACACCTTCCACCAGCCCAGGTTGCTCCAAGCCTAATCCAGCCTGGCCTTGGACACTTCCAGGGATCCAGGGGCAGCCACAGCATCTCTGCCCAACTTGTGCCAGGACCTGCCCACCCTCACAGGGAACAATTTCTTCCTAATATCTGATCTAACCCTGCCCTCCTTCAGGGCCTTGATTTTTCATTTTTATTTTTAATATATAACACTGGGAGTGTCTCCAAGGCTTTGGACTAAATAAAGCTCTTACCTCGGCTCCCCTGCTTGGCAGGCTTTTGCTTCTAATACAACATAGATCAGAGAGGTGTTTTTTGGCTCTCCTACCTACAGTAAGATTATTCTCCAACATATGTTTCCATCAGTCAGGAGAGCACTCTATTTGTGTCACATAACCTCCAGAACTTGGGAAGGTGCCTCAGGTAAGAGAATGGCATCTTTTTGTACAAACTTCTGTGTCATAAACAATCCTCTTTGATTCCATCCCAGTCAGCAGCTGAGGAGAAGGGAAGGGAGCTGATGAGCCTCCTTTGTTTCTAGTGCTCATCAGAGCAAAACAGTCACAGAGGAACCCACCCACCCCACTGTTTCTCCTGGTTTACCAGAGTCAATCCACTGCATGCAACCCCTATGACTGCAGTCAGGTCATCCTTTCCCAAATTTACCACATCTATTGAAACTTCCACCAGCATCCCTGACCCCCCACCAAGGCAAGCTCTGCTCCAAGCCCAGGTCTCCGCTGTTGTCTGGATTGAATTTCCCTTTGCACAGATCTTCTCCACAACTCAGTTTCACCTTTTTCCCCCTCTTTTCTCTCACTTTCTTGCCTGCTGGAGGAATTGGCACAGAAAGTCCTAGGAGGTCCCCTCCTTTCAGTGCAGCCACACGATGAGTTCAGAAAGCAGCATCTGCCACAATCCTGGGTATGATGTGCCCAGGTGCTGATGCTCAGGAAACCCTCAGGAAACCCTCCTGGTCCAGGTGAGGGCTGCAAACATCATCCTGAACTCCTCTGAAAGCATGAACATCCACTTTGGTGCCTTGGGGAGTATCAAGCTATTTTTAAAATCCAAGGACATACAGATGCAAGAGCGAGGCACACAAACATCAACTGCATTGATTTCATCTGCTCAGTTTGAGGAGGAAAGGCAGAAAATGAGGTAAATTTCAGGGAAACCTGTCCCACTGCTAGAGCTGTCTCAGGAGACACCCAGTGGGATGGAGGCATCACATTTTTTTCCTAACAGGAAAAGCCACCTGTTTGTCTTTTTGTCCCTTGTATGCAAACTAGAACTAAGGAAGGCCACCCCTTTCTGGCCCTATTTCTTCCTACTTCTCTGGTCCTTCCATGGGGCACAGTTCAGTCTTACAGGACATCCTTCTTCAGAGACATCAGCCTGCCCACAGTGCAGCTGGTCCAGTTGAAAGCATCTCTTCTCCTGCCAGGGAGAAATGGGCCTGGTTTTCCTCAAATCTGAGTAGAAATCCAGGAGCAGCCTGGACCTGCTCTCTCAGCACCAATCCTGCTCCTCCTGAAGATCCTCAGGGGTCTTTATGGGGAAAGAGGGCAAAACCAAATCTCCCTGCCCATGGCAGGGGCTTGGAATTAGATGATCTTTAAGGTCCCTTCCAACCCAAACCATTCTGTGCCTCTGTGTTTCTACACTTAAAAACGAATCCCCAAAACCAAGATGACAGTGAATACCAGCTACAAACAGAGTGTCAGGTCCTGCTGTAAACTCACAACAGAGCTGCACTAAAAATAGCTGTCCAACAGGATGAAGCAGCACAGCACTGGTGTGGATAGAAACAGCAACATCGAGAGGATGAACACAGGAAAGAATCAGAATTTGCCACAGTAATTATCAACTTAACACAGAACAATGTGGAGTAAATATAGAAATCTTATTGCCCAAAAGGCTCCCACTCCCACAGCCACGTTCAAAGAAATTAAAAAAAAAAACCACAAACCCACAGAAAATTAAACTGTAGAGAGAAAAGTATTATTTTTCTTAGATAGAGTGGCATTTTTCTGGTTTGCCTTTAATTACATGTCCTGTTCATTTTCTTAAGAGAGAGACCTGACCAGGTTCTAGGGCTGTGCTTCTCCTGACTTCTTGGTCAGAAGGTCCAGCAGCACAAGTGGGATTATTTGCTCACATTATGCAGTGGGACTCAAAGAGGAATTAAGAGGCTGAACAAACCCTGTAAAGATCAGGGGGAAAAACCCCAACCCATCCCCTCCAGGTCCTGATTGCTGCATCCCTCACATACAGCCAGGGAGAGCTGTGCTATGGAGCACTTTTTGGGTGCCACAGAGGAGTAAAGGCACACAGGTCTGTAGTCCTGGGCAACTCACACAGCGTTGGTTTGGGTTTTTGGTTGTATTAAATTCCCTTTTAGAAGAAAAAGGTAGAGCTATAAAGCTTGGTTTAACTGCTCTTTTTAAAAATCATGTTGTTTTGGAATTATATGAAGTCTCAAACACCAGTTATTCTAAACGAAACAAAACCCCCAAACCAAGTACTTAACCTAATCAACTTAAATATTGGGAAAAGAATGAGGAAGTTTAACACAAGTAAATTGGCCAAGGTGAGCATAAAGACCCACAATCTGAGGGAATCTTGCTGATTCCTTTGCCAGATGTAGATAATGACTATACAAGTTTGCTACCCTTAAACTTGCATTTTATACCATATAGAATGACTTGGCCTTTTACTGTTCTTCCATTCAATTATTTGGTGTCAGATAATTTCCATTCTTTCTTTTTTTTTTTTTTTTTTATCTTGAAGAACCAACCCCCAACACAACATGAATTCTTTGGTCTGAAAGCTCAGCCTCTGATGGAGAAACATAAAGATGTACTTACGACCAGAGAGAGTTTCTTCCTTGTGTGATGACTCCAGTAAATTTTGTGAGCCTTCGAGCATCTACTTCAATCCACTGATAGGGGTCATTTCTTCCTGCACACCAAGCACCATCATAAAAATCATTTTCGTTAACACCTGCCTGAAAAGAAGGCAAAGCTGTCTATGAATCAGGACTAAGGAAGTGAAGGCCTTTCATGGGAAAAGGAAAAAGAACACAAGAACTCATCATTCATTCCACTTACTCCTTTGGCACCAGCTTAAGACCCTTGAGTCCATTACCATGAAAACATTTCTTTACTCAAAGCAGGGAGGGGAATTCTGCAAAGTCTCTTTAAAAACCAAGAACCCTTACATATAAATTTAAGGTAGCAAGGACAAGTAGACCTTCAATGTGTTCACCTCTCTGTGCTTGTGGCCTGGTAGAGCCTTTATCCAGAACAAATGATCCATGTGGTCTTCAGAGTTTCAAAGGCCCTAAAAAGCCAGCTCCAACCCATGTCAATCACATTTACAAGGGATTAGGCAATCTCCTTTCCCCTGGAAGCAGCAAAAGAGAGTGTAGGGCATGTGGAAACAGCACTTCCCACCAATTGGCAGTACCAGAATTATTAATTTTCATCACTAGGGTGGCAAAGGTTAAAAATTCAGGAATGCCCTGCTGTACTCCAACTATATCCCAATTTATGTTGGCAAACCCTCCACAAACAGCTTTCTCAGCATTTTCAAAGAAATAGCTGAAGGTATTTTGGGTAAGATGTATTCCAAATAAATCTGAAATAGAATGTAATGAAACATGGAATCTGAGGTCTTCAGAGATTCCTTTTCTTTCTAAAGTCCAGGAACTGTTTGGCACCCAGCTGGATACTGCCACTGAGAGCACAGAAGCTTTGCCATGTGCTCCTCTATGGCTACATGTATTTTTATGATTTGTCATCTGTGGTTTATGTGGATTTACCAGTGCCATCCATGCAATTCCGAGGATGGATATCATTCAACATTTCCCAAGTGAAAAGAAAGAGTTCTACAGGCTGTTTCCACCCAAATGGGCATTGGGTGGGTCTAACTCAGAGAGCATGCAGTTGGTAATCCCTTTTTCCAATGTGACTCTGATGGCATCTGAAGTGTTGCAAAACACAGATAGGGATTCAGTTCCTCAAGTATTCAAATCTGAGATAGGGCAGTTTAAAAATTATTTGTTTCCCTACATCTACCAAAATTAAATGAAGCCACCTACTTCTGTGCATTAGCTCTGATAGTTTGAAGTTTGTATAAAAGTCAAAGCACAAGATACAGAGAAAAAAAGTCTATTAACATTGGAAGATAAATTCTTCACAGAGAAGCGAACAACAGGAAAACACAAGAATACAAATATGATCACTGACCTGAGTTCTAACCCTTTTCAAGGAAAGTTTTCAATGCCTTCTAAAAAAAGATGGAATTTGAAGTAGCCTCAGGCTTTAAACCCAAGGCTTGCCAGGAAGTGTTAAGATCTACAGAGCACCTTGAACCAGCATCCTGCTAATCCCTTTCCCACTGGTGAAATTCCAGCAGCTACTGCAGACCAAGTACCCACATCTCTCACTGCTTCAGATGGAATCCTTGCTCCTGCTTCAATCTGAGAGTATTTCCCATGGGTGAGATCCTCATCAGGGTCTAGACTTCTGCTCCACATTACAGTGAGAAGAGGGAAGCAGAAGAAAGGTAAAATTGCTTATTGGGGGGAAAAAAAACCCCAAAAAACTAAAATACATCTTCCAGTCTCCATGGTTTCAATTGGATTTAAATAAAATTAAGCTTAAGCTGAATATGAGGTGTGGGTAGTCTTAATTATCCACAGCTTAAAATACTGTGGCCTTAAATAGGGGGAAAGAAAGAGAGGAAGGAAGGACTGCTACTTCTTCCTGCTCTCTTATTTTCTGGCACTCTGAAGCTAAAAGAAAGTTTTGACTAGGTAAAAAGAAGCTCTGTATTATTAGCACAGAGTACTACTTGAAAAAGGAGAATTTAATCAATGATAAGTTCTTTTTCAAAATGTTTCTGAAGTAAAAGGATCTCAAAGTTATGTTACAACTTCGCTTCTCAAGCTTCAAGTCTATTTTTTTTTTCCTCAAGGTGTTTAGTTTGCCCTGTGGCCACTTCAAACAACTGTTTCTGTAAAATAAACAAACTTATAAACTCAAGTATTTAGCAGTTAGAATTCCCATTAAATTTCTTTGGAAAAAAAAAATGTTCATTTCTGAAAGATGGGAACGAGTAGCAAATATTCTATCACATCATACACATCAAGATACCTTTCCTCAACAGGAGGTTTACTTGAATTTAAAAAATCTGTATTGAATTACTGGAAAGAATAGATTCAGGCTATGACATGGATAACTTAAATTATCTTTATAATCAGGAGACTGAAGGAGCTAATGAAAACTGGAAGCAAGGGCTGGCTCTTAAGCAAACCCTTTTTTCCTCCACTGAATTTTCAAGAATAACTCAAAGCCTAACCCAGTTTTCATTTCACTGGCAGCCAAATGCAAAAATATTTCTCAATATGTAGTGTCTTATGAAAAAATACCTTTTGGAGAGAGGAAAAGAGACTTTTTTCTATCACTCAGGAATAAGTTCTCCGGAAGAGTGAAAGTTGAAAATTGTCATTCAGCTAAAGCAAATCAACTGTTATTATGTACCCAGAAGCTGAGAGGAAGGTTACAATTCCTTCACAAATACTGACTTTGTATTTTAATTAATGTTTCCCTTCCAAACTCTATCTGTGCAAGACAGAATAAACATTTGCTCACATTATCACTGTTCTAAAAGCCTTATTCTAAAATGAGGAGAAAGATATTACTGCCAAAATGTATTCAAATAAAGGAAGAAATACCAGGCTTCTGCCACAAGGCAGCTGCAGAAGCAGTAAAAATATACCAAATATCAAACCACCTCTGCTTAGATTCTTCTCCATTCCCAGCAGGATGATCACAAACATTATTTTACCACAGGAAGTTTGGAAGGGGGGAAAAAAAAGGCATTACTCATCCTAGGTATTTATAGCAACCACTGCCAGTAGGGAAGAACTGAGGAACATGGGCTGAGAGATCTTCAATAATTTTGTCTTTCACTTGTGTTTCCATAACGGAGCTTTTCCAAATGAACTGGTGAAACAAAGGACTGGAAAGACAATCATGGTGTCATAGAATGGATTGGGTTGGAAGGGACCACAACGACCATCTCATTCCACCCCTGCCATGGGCAGGGACACCTTCCACCAGCCCAGGGTGCTCCAAGCCCCGTCCAACCTGGCC
>JAWWEE010000159.1:31598848-31624014 GCA_035221455.1 Xenops minutus
ACAGCTTCTCTGGGCACCCTGTGCCAGGGCCTGCCCACCCTCACAGGGAGGAATTCCTTCCCAATATCCCATCTAACTCTGCCCTCTGGCAGTGGGAAGCCATTCCCTGTGTCCTGTCCCTCCATGCCTTGTCCCAAATCCCTCTCCAGCTCTCCTGGAGCCCTTTAGGCACTGGAAAGTACAATAAGGTCTCCCTTACACATGTGCATGTGTTTGCATACACACCATTGCATTACATGGTTCATCTTCAGTGTTTGGATTTCTTCACCCAAGAAAATGAGGAAAGAAACATAGTCTGACTAATTATTTCAGGTTTTAACCACTGTTAATTATTATGCTAGTGACAAATACTAATGGCTTTCATCCCTGAAGGCAGAGCTCCTCCATTAATATTATTTTATGCCAGTGATTTTCCTGATGATGTTAAATTACTACTGATTGTGCCACTACTGCAGTTGCAGGCTAGATCTCCAAAATATGGGGTTCTACTAATATTGCTCCTTCCCTCAAGAAATTGCAGCTAAATCACCACATTCATGCAGGACTGGGAGCAAAATCAGGTCCCAAACAGTGCAAGGGCACAAGAGAAGCAGATCTTAGAAGGTCTTATCCAATTCTGCTAAGCCTGTCCTTCTTTGGAATAAAGCACACGTGGACTAATTAACTTCATATGCTTCAAATAATCTAAACAGGGAAAAAAAACTAAAAAAAAACCCCTCAGAAGCCTTTGAAAAACTTCATTATTCTGCAAATTCCCTGGGAATTGAGGTCATGCCAGTTACCTGGGGAGAGAGCCCTGAGCTTCTCAGCTGACTCTTCATCAGGTGATGAGGTTGAGCAGGGAGAGGATTTTGTCTTATTTTGGGGATACACCCAAGGGTCACATGAACATTGAAATCCAGATCACTGAGCAAGGCCAACAGCCCATAAAATTGCTCATCCCCGTGCACACGGCATGTCCACAGAATTTCGGTAGCACACAAGTCTCTAGGAGTCTCTCCAACCTGGCCAAAGGGTTTTAATTCATGTGCAGTGTTAAACAACACAAAAACACAGCAGCCTCGATACCAGCAAGCTTTTCTTCTGAGCAGCAAACAGAAACCACCAGGGACCTCATTACCCATCTGACACATCAGTCCCCTGTAATACCTGTTCTTGGTCAGAAACAAATACCTTCCTAATATGACTGAAATTCAGGAGCCTTCATGCAAAGCAAAATCAGGCACTGAAACCCCAGCGACAGGGGACTGCAAATTCTAAGTGGCTTGGAAAAGTTTTATTCATTTTTAAACTAATCCCAAAGAAAACTGTATGTAAAGAAAAATAAAGGCAACACTTTTAATGCTGCCAGCCAGAGCAGTAACCCTAAGTGGTCCAGTGTTTAGGGAATTCCTGTACAGATAAGCTTTCAGTAGGAATGAAAGCTTTGGATCACAATCAGTCTAATCCAAGCCCTGGAAGACTTCACTTCATTTCTGCTTGCTTCCCCTGGCCTTCTGCTGGAGAGCCTGGACTATATTTAGAGGAAACACCACCCATGGGTAAGACTCTTACACCTCTCTGTTTATATTAACACAGCACAAGTGGTGATGGCAGGACTAGATGGACGCCTGGTCTAAACCAGTATGGTCATCCTTGTGTTTCAATAAGTGGAATTTTAACAGCAGCATGGAATAAGCAACCACAACCAACACGGGACTCAGAGGTTCACACCACAGTCCTTGGTCTTATGCCATTATATAAACCAAACTGTAAGAAAACAACAAAGCATTCCTCTAGAACCCATGTGAGTATCCTCTGCACATCATTTTTGTGCTCATGAGGCTTTTATTCCTAGCAGAGAATACCAAGTAAAGAAGCAAACCACCTTGCTGGGATCTCAAAAAACATCAAGCATGAAGGCTGCAGGTGAGAGCTCACATTGCACACAGCCCCCTGTGAAGGGAAAAGCCCCTTCCCACCTCTGTGCTGGCCTCCTGCCACCTCACCTCCAGCTGCCTTTTCCATTCATGCAGCTACACAGCAAAGTGGCTTACTGAGCTTTCTGACCAATTTTAATCCATTAAAACAGAAAATGAACCCAATGAGGAGGGAAGGAGGGAAGGTAGGTATTTTCCCCATAGAGAAGGTCACAGGGGTGCTCATGCAGGGGCACAGGGGGATTTTAGCCATGAGGGGTCCCTCTTCCAGCAGGTGCCCACCCCACACTGCAGTGGGCACCATGGGGAATGGCACTGCTCATCCCTCCCAGTCCCAGCCTCAGCTCCCTAACTAGCAAATCCCTTCAGCTGGAGAAAAAAAAAATCAAATGGAAGATCTAATAACAAAAGATAAATAAATAAATTTTAGATATTTTTCACTGCTGGATTAGTGCTAATATCCTGCTTTAAAATGTTGTACTTCATTATGTAATGTAACATTTTTAGTCTGGGAAGGGCTGTAATTCAAATAACAGCATTAATAAAGTGGAAAACTGAAACACATGAAATAGGAAAATGGAATTTGGTTCTGCAGGGCACCTAAACACATTTTCAATATGACATAAGAGAATTTAAACAACACTGTATGCTGGACACTTCTGGACTGAAGCATTTTTGGGAGTGCCTTAGGGCAAGGGCTTCATTTGAAACCACACTTTCAATTAACCACTGTCATTAACTACAGGCAAAATGCAACCCTCTGTGTCATCTTCCTTCCAGGCTGATTGTTAAGGCAGCTGGGATGGTTTCCTACAGCTGAGAAAAGGGAGCTGCCTCCACCTTTGCTTGCTCATAGAGGTCTGCTTGGATTTGCACATTAAGTTTGGAGATTTTTCTAACTCGCCCACGAATCTAAAGGTTATCCATCAACCCTACTCGCTCCTGTAATTCCAGTGTTTCCCCTTCATTTGAATTACATGAGCTGACAAAGCAGTCAGAACCCATAACTATCCACTGCTTCTCTTTATCCAGCAGAACAACCTGAAGCCATTCTCCCACTTAGGAGAAAAATGGATGTTACCTGAATATTAAGCCTTCCTCTGTGGGCCCCCAGGCCGTAGCGCTTTGCTGTGGAGGCATGGAGCTGGAAGTCAGTAATTTTTAATGTCTCTAGACCAAGTGGAGGGCAATCTACAAAACAAAAGGTTGATTAAATTTTAATTGAACAGAAAACAAAAAAAAAAAAAAAAAAAAGAAAAGAGCACAAAACAAACAAGTATTCCAAGTTGGTGGATTTCAGTAGTGCCAAGCTGGCCAGGATGCTCACTGGGATAAAGGAGCACAGCAGAGCTGAGGTCAGTGAGAAATGGCAGCTCTCAGAAAACCCAAGAGCCAGTGCAGATCTACAGCACTCTGAGGGTCTCACAGAGTTATTGCTGCCTGCTCTGTGCTTCAATTTTTCATGGATATGCACAGCGTTTCCTGTCGAGTGTTTTTCAGTACAAAACACCAGTAAAATGCCCTTTTATTTTTTTTCTCGGCATTTTCTTTTTCAACTCTTGCTTTGATTTTTTGGGTTTTTTTCCCCCTTCCTTGTATTCATTCCAAGCTACTGTATGAAGTTATGTTTCTAATTAAAATCCGTTCTGGAAACTTCAATCACAGTCCCTCCTGTTGCACAACAGCATCTGTTGCAGAGGTCTGGGAGGTTGGAAAGACGAGCTCTGCAGAGTTAGTGGATAAGCACAAAGAGAGCGATTTTTAAATAAGGGGACGTCTCTCTATGCCCTTAATTCTGCAAAGCATCAAGGAAAGAAAAGCAGGTGCCATATATCCCACAGGTATATATATATTTTAATCAACCAAAATGTCACGAGGGTATCATAGTTCACAGAATTGTTATTTTGGAGAAGACCTTTAAGACCAACGAGTGCAACCATCCCCCAACACTGCCAAGGCCACCACTAACCCATGTCCCCAAGTGCCACATCTACATGGCTTTTAAATCCCTCCAGGGATGGGGACTCTACCCCTGCCAGGGCTGGCAAATGTGCCTGGCAATCTTATCCTGGCTGTGTTCAACTTCCAGGTGCAGTTTTGCATTATTCTACACAAACTGGCAAAACATATGAGATTTCCCATGCTCCTCTTTAGTTCACAACAAATGAAAATCCCTTAGGAAAAATATTACACGCTGTCAATTCACGCTGTTGTTTCTTTGTTCGTCCTTAGGAAAGGTTCTTGTGCACATCGGGGGTCAAATGTCTCCATTAGAGGCTGTAAAGACAAATGCTAAAAAATAATGTGTTTTCTAAAGTACCACCAGTGATCTTACTATTACATAAGGGACAAGATGCAGACAGTTCCTCATTTCAAAGAGCTTTCAATCTAATTATCCAAAACAGAAAAGAGACAGGATGTATAAGGAAAGCCAGAGGAAGGAATAGCTGGGAGGATTTGGGTTTCATTGGCTGATTGTTTTAATTGCATTTCCTTATAGAGTGTTTCATCTTCCATCATACCCGGACTGGGAGAAAGCTCAGGCTCTGACAGCTCTCTACTGGGAGCAAATTGCATAGCTGGGAACTGCCTGCCTCTTTTTAACAAGTTCAGTCCTCAAGACAGGTTTGCCAATCAATCTCATGGGGTAATCCTGAGGATGCTTTGGCACTTTGCTTTATTTTCCTCCAGGTACTCAAAAGTTACCCAGAATTACCCATGCCAGGTCTGAGCTGTAAAGAAAAGCAAGCTGCTTTTACATAAAATATCATTTAATCCAAAGCTTATGCTGCACCTAACAAAGCTAAAGGGCAATCTACAGGTACTGCTGGGAGTTACAAAATAAACTCTTTATTTCACAGCTGCTACCAAAGGTTTGTGGAGCTGCCCCAGGTGTAGTCAGCACATCCCTGCTCCAGGATGCACAGGCATGGGATCTCCAGCCCCTGTCCATCCTTGCTCTCCGTTGTGCAGAGACCTGTTTTCAGGAATCCTGTAGGAAAAGCACTGTTTTTGAGCCTGGCAGGAACCTGGCTGAGGTTCCCTGCCCTGCGAAGCACCTGCCAGTGAATGTACAAAAAGCAGGTTTGCTTTTATTCGGACCGAAATGTTACTAATTTAACACAAAGCTGCAAAAGTCTTGGGCTGCCTGTGGATTTACACTGCAAGATGGGTATTGACAGGCTGAAAAAAATTCCCTGTGCATTTTGGTGTTTATTGGCTCTGTTTGGAGAGAAACTGAAGCCCAATAATAGACCCCAAAATGTTCGTATGGATCTCAGAGAAAGGCACTTCTCTGCTTTTCATTTCTCAAGGATGAATTACTTGTGTTGTCTGTGAATGCATCAGATTACCAGGCCAAAATTATGGAAGGCTCAATTTAGCAGGAGTTGTCAATAGAAGCAAGATGAGGCTGCATGAGCAGGCAGGGGCTCAACAGGCAGGGCAGGTACCTCTGGGGAATACTCTGCCAGCCTTACAGTATTTCAGGTGAAATCTTTAGGATCCAGGTATCCAGCAGTATACAGGAATTTATTTTTCACTGTTATCCATAAAAATTAGCAGGAGAATTTCTAACTTGCTATCTCTGGAGGTGAACCAGACTGAGCTGTGATTTCACTAAGTTACCAAATCACAGAAAGACTCTTTTCCTTCTACCTCTGTAAGGAAAAACTTGAATATTGTGCTCCCAAAATTGACTGAAAAGTAATGAAAATAGCTTTGATGTATGGAATTTGTGGAATTGTATGGAAGATATTTGATTTTGCTTTTAAATAAAATAATATCTTTTATTTATATTTATAATATTTGGGTATTAGGAATACCAGTGTTTTCCACATACATATGAATTCCAGCACCAACAAAGGGATAAAAAGAGGAGCAGGTAAACAAAAATACTGATCTGTAATGAACACAAATTTTTCAGTGTGGCCTCTTCTGTTTAATTCCAATTCACTTGTTATAATATAACAAAATCCACCTAAAGTTGCCATTTCACTCCTGAAAAAAGTCCTGAGTCATACTGTGAAATTAATTTCAGATAAATTATTTTGTTGGGGTCTGTGTCTCCTGCTTCTTAAAGCTACTGGAGATAATCAGGACAACCTTGTTTTTTTGAAAAACATATGGGAAAAGGAGCTGATTTATGGCATTCATAAAGACTGTGCTTTTTAAAGTATTGCTTTCATATATTTTATTTAACTTGCAGAAATCTTCCATGTAACAGTGAAAATTGCCACCCAATCAATAAGACTGTCTTAATGATTTTGTATTGCCCATGCTAGCTTGGGAAAACCTTGGGGAAGCTACAGAAATTGGACAGCAAGAATAATCAGAGCAGCTCAGCCCTTATGGATTCAACTGCAAATGATCGAGTTATTTGGTTGTTTATTTAACTGGCTGAAAAATTAATCATCAGGAAATACACGAAATTCAACTGTGGCTTTGAAAGACATTGAAATACACATACTATGGACATAACAGCTCACTAACAAAATGCACCTAGAACATTCAGAGACACAAAAACAAGCATTAAACTTGCTGGTGCAGGGAAGAGGCTGAGTTAGGGACATTTCTCTCTTCCTGGCCCATATCCAACCATGATTTTGTGTGTGATTTGCAATCATGAATAGGTACTCGCTTTAGAAACAAGCCATTAATAAGATATCGGGCTCAAATTAATTCATTCCAAAATGTAAAAAGAAACAGGGCTTGGATTCAGGCTTAATAACACTTGTATCTTGCAGTGTGTTCTTGTGAGGTTTCCATTTCAAAATAGCCTTCCTGGGATGCTAAAGGGCCATATCTCAGTGTCCATTGTTTTCAATGATGCTTCTCCCAATCAGCCAGCTGGTTGTACCTGAGGCCAGCAAGGCATTTCTGATACATCCACACTGTGAGCCATCACCTGTCCCTTAAAATCAGCAGGAGGAAACACTTAGGAATTACTTCAGTCACAACCTCATCTCTTGAAATCTGAATTCACCGCTGGTAATTCAGGCTGGCCCATAAGAATGAGAGCACCACCTGAAGACGCTGCTGAGCTCCTTCCTCAAGCTCCATGTGCAATCTCGGCACATGTGAGGGTATCTGGAACCAGTTTCATCCTCGTGATGGCTTTGCCCTACTGATGTAGCATCTTCCACTGACCCTCTGGTCCAAAAAATCCCCTTCTGCAGAGCCAGCTGGCTTGTCTGTGGTTGCTCTGTATGATACAACTGTGTTAGCAGGCACCTTTAGAAACATATCACCTCCACAGGCAGAAGATGCATAGCTGAGCAGGGCAAGGAAAACACTTGCCCTCATCTCTATTGCCTAAATTATTCATTTATTTTATTCCCTTGCAGTCTAAATAAAGGTTGCCAGATAAGGCCAGATTGCCTTTATGGCTCTTGTTTCTAATGAAGATGCATTTAGGCAATCAGTGTGTCCTCTTCTTTTGGAGGCAAAGCAGACAAATGACTGTTTTATTTAAAGAGTATTTGCCATCAATTCAGGAGTACGTTCGGTTTTTCAAATGGAAAGAAAGAGAGGAGCATCATGTTTCCTCTTCACTTACATTTTAAGAGCCATACCTGTAATCCTGTTCAATTCCTGCAAGTCTGTGCTTGTCGAACTGCTCGTGCACAGGGACACTCAGATCTGGAAATGGAGAAATATCAGCCTTGTGCAGTCTGAGAGTCCTCGATGTCTGGAGGCAGAATGTACCCTGACTGCTTACATTTATGATTTTAAATGTGTTTTAGCCCCAGGAGCTTTGTCTTTTTAAAATACATAAGAATCCCCTTGCACTTCAAAAGAGGGGAGAAAGGATGTCACGCTCCAGAGACAGAGGATTTTAGAGAAGGCAAGAGGAGTTCAAGGCAGTGCTGATGGTGAGTTAATACACAAGTTTCTCTATGCAAAGAATGGATTGTTTTGTTGTTGGTACCTGTTATTTTGCATTTGGGGCTTGAGCTTGCACCACCAAACATCACTAAGACAGACAGAAAGACCTCATCACCCTCCCAGTGTAACTGATTTCTTTAAGTTGGGCATTTTCCATCCAAAACTGCACTGCCAGTATGATTTTCAGAAATGCAGCATGTACCAAGTTATCACTGCAATGAGCAGCGACAATACACACTAAAGCACCTTTAAAAACGATGCTTTTCAGTTTAGAGGGTCAAAACCACATCACCCATCTTGGCCTTGGTGTGGCCAGAGTTTGCACAAGATCAGAGGGTGACAGGGGCCAGCAGGTACCTACAGCAACAGAGGTGATTTGTCCCTGTTGGAAGGGAAGCAGGGATGGTGCCAGCATGACGTGCTCTAGGATGTTATTTCTGGCTCTAAAAGCAACAAATCTCTGTAATTAATACCACTTTCTTCTCTCTGTAAACCCATCTGCCTACTACTCTTGGGTTAGACTCATGCCTCGTTCTCTGGGGGCCCAACACACACCTTGCAGTCAGGTATCTCATGACAAAATCCCAGCTAATAGTTAGGGTTGGATTCCTTGTTTCCTTTTCTGGGCCATCCCAAGGTAGATACAGAATTTGGGTCTTCTTTAAGCAAAACACTTCACTGTGTAGTTGAAAAAGAAGATGCAAAATTGTGAGGCTACTGCTCAGGGTAAATTAAGCACACAGCTAAGGGTGTGCTTGGCAGGAAATGGAGACTTTAATGCTCATTAAACTATTCTTAGGTCTTTATGGCCTTGCACAAAAATACTTAATGAGGGCAATATAATATATGTTACCCTAACAGCTAAATTTAGAGTTTTTCCTATGAAAAGTGTGGTTGGTAATTCATCTTCCAACAGCAGAGACTTTTAATGGAAATTCTGGCAGTCTAACTCCTATGGGTAAAGTAATACTTAAATCACAGGTATGCAAAGTACTTTAATACTGCAATGAACCTGCAAGGTAAAATAACAATAAAAGCATTTTTCTGCTGACCTTCACCTTGCTGAAAATCTTTTTTCATTGCTTTTCTGTGATGGACAGCCTTTGTGGGGGCTGAGTTAAACAGAAGAAGGTTCTCTGTTGTCTAAATACTTTTTTTATATTTACAGTCTCAGGACATTTGGGGGGTGGTGAATGTGGTCTAGCTAAATTTTGCTTTTGATGATGTGATTGTGGAAGTGTGAAATTTCCGCAGATGTTCATGAGTCACAGTCTATACTTGTTATGGCCTGGCTTTTCCCTGGAAACAAGACCGAGGATTTCAGTCTGAGCAGCTTTCTGACTCTGTTCGTGTCCAAAAGGTTGCTAACAGTGAAATACAAGTTCTTTTTCCAGCCTGAATTCAGCCCCCCTGCACCCCAGAGTACTTGAAGCAGCACCTTGAGGCAGGTGAAGGCTCCTCAAACACACACATTTTGCTTTTATTTGTGTTTATTTGCGTTTATTTGCTTTTTCTGAAAAATCCATTCCCAGAGCACTAAGAGAACACTTGCACTTACAACAACTCCGGTGTATAGAAGTTAAAATACTGATTTATAGTCCCAGATCAAAGATCAAATAAAGAATTAAGGAGATGCCAAAATTTCCTACCCTAAACCCACATTAATTACTGGCTAATGTTGCATCAAGGCTGTATATTTTTCTAGAACAAGCAACAAACACTTCATGGAGGTTTCAGACATCGGGAAGAACAATATTTATGACAGCAACACACACTAATTCTTATGATTGATGTTGAAGATTTTAAACCCCCACAAATCACAAACACTCTTAGTTAGAAGCCAAACTTTTAGTTAAAACTTCTAGTTAAAATCCAGCTCTGTTAGAGGTCTGACCCAAAGCCTCCTTAAATCAACAGGGACATTTCCAAGGGTTGTAGGGGAGAGCAAAGCCCCAGTGAGGCTTCCACAAATGTTATATTTGATATCTCAGAGCTGATTTTGATGACCAGGCTTGTCTCTTCTGTGCAAGCATCTTCTCAAGAGCCCTGTGGGCCAAGGAGCCATGTTTTGGCAGCTTCTCAGCCTTGGGGAAGGGAGGTGATTTTTAATCCTAACTTGCTTGGTGGGCATCCTGCAAGGAGTCTCACCAGAATCACAGAATGGTGTGGCTTGATAAGGACCTTCAAGGCCATCTCATTCCAACACCCCTGCCATGGGCAGGGACACCTTCCACTACCCTGGGTTGCTCCATTCCTCCATGTGTCTCTCACCACCCCAGCTTCAAAACCTGAACCTGCTCTTGGGGAGAGGAAGGTGTGACAGGGAGGGTGAAAACAGCTCCTGCCTGAGGGCACAAAGCCAGTCCTGGGCAGGGAAAGTGCCCACTGCAGTCAGAGGCAGTGGACAAGAGTGAAAGCCACCAAAGTTGTGTCCTCCCCATATCTATGGGTGCCAGGGACACACAGATCCATCCCACGGTGCAAAGACACCAAACACTTCCATCCTTTCTTTATGCCACCAGTGTGGACCAGCTGAAAGGACTGGGCACAAAAGTTTCTTTAAATGTTGCCACAGACTCTCTGCAAGGGTAGAATTGTCTCCTGTCCTGCTTCCAAGGCTGATGGAAAATTCAGCAATCAAAGGCAAATAAAGAATAAATTAAGAATTATCTTGATCCCTTATGTCCGGCCTGACATGAAACCAAATGTTTCTGAGTCTCACAAAGCACACTTTTTCATTTTCTTTCATTACTTTCCATTCTTTTGCTCTCTCACAAAAGGTTGTGGCTGGCTCTAGATGCAACAAAACATTTAGCAGGAAGAGCTTCTGTTATTCCTGGCAGAGCTGGGAGGAGGAATTTCCAGAGAGCCTGTTCTCTGGGAGTTTTGTGGCCAAGCCTTCAGACTCGAGGCTCATCCAAACTCAACATAGCACAGACATTTCTTGAGCTGCCCACTGCTGCCACTGCACAGCCTGGTGAGGAGGTGATGGCATTTGTGACGGGGACAAGGCAGGACCATGGTCCCAGGTGCACAAAGTCAGCTTGTGGTCCTTCTGCTCCAGGGGAAGAATGAACCATACCCTCAGCTGGCTGCAGACTGCAGCCTCCTCCAGGTGCAGAGGGGAGGAATGGAGACACTGACCATAGCTACTCCATGTCTTCAACTGGTTTCATCTCTCTGTAGGAGAAGAGAAAGGCAAGCACAGGCAGCCAGCCCAGGGGTTCTGCCTCGCTGCCCACGGGAACATCCCCTTGCTGAGCTGACATGGGAAAGCACAAGGGTGGGAATTGTATTGCAAACCTGGTCATGGTCTCCAGACCCATCCCTGGGAGTGTCCAAGGCCAGGCTGGACAGGGCTTGGAGCAACCTGGACTAGTGGGAGGTGTCCCTGTCCATGGCAGGGGGTGGAACAAGATGGTCTTTAAGGCCTCTTCCAACCCAAACCATTCCATGGTTCTGTGAGTCTGTGAAATGATGGGAAGACAAGCTGCATCCAGTATCACTCCAAGCATAGCCCAGGAGTGGTTTCCAGGTTCCTGAAAAGTCCTCCACTTTCTCTATATGAGACTATGAGTATTTATTCACTCTGAAAAGGACATTATTATCTTTACTGGCAAAATCAAAATCCAGCCTGAAAAATATCACATCAATTCTTAACTTTTCATTATGAGCTTTGACTGAGGCTGAATTCTTCACTACTAATTTTAAAATGTCTCCTCTGATGTTTTTCTGAAGCACAGGGAGAAGACTTTCTGCAATTCCAGCTAAAGCCACAAAACTGAGTACAGCCATCAAAAATGAGAACCATCCTCTTTTTTCCAGAGCCAAACAATGGAGAAAAGAACTGAGCCAGACCACTTGCACAATGGCTGCGTATAGGACTAAAATGACCATTAAAAACACATCTGCATGACAGAAATAGCTTTAAATGTCAAATCACTGAGGTGTACTGCAAGACTAAAGATTTTACACTGGACATTAATTGCAGCCATTAAAAATAAACACTGAAACTTGGAATACCACTAACAAGTACAAAACCAAGACAAAAAACAGCTACAATCTTAAGATACAATCCCAGCTCAATAAACAAGACATCTTAGAAATGCCCAAGTTTAACCACGCTAGCAATTGCATTTATTTTACCAAAAATAGTATAAATGCAGGGGAAAAAAGTTGTTTGAGTGTAAAACTGGCTTATGGTGGAATTATTTCCCTCTGCAATTTTATGCAGCAGTAAATATATCCATAGTTGGTATGGCACATTCACCAGGCAGTTGTACAGAAGTGACACAGAATTCCTCAAACACAAACTGGAAAATACCCACAACTTCTGGCCCTGGAAATGTGCATTTCCCAAGAATTCTGCCAAGCTTTGAGGACTCTGCAGCACAGCCACGCTTTTGGAGCACAAGATGGATCCCAAAAGAGGTGTCCAGGTGGGAGGACACAGAAAGGGGGTGTACATGTTCCACCACCAGCATCAGAACTGCCCACCTGGGGCTTTAGGAGACCTAAGGGGGAAATACATGTGAACAGCTTCAGCAGCTCTCTAAACCCACCTAATTTCACTAAAACACACAGCACTGCCATGGCATCACCCAGTTTCTCACTCTCCTGGGCACACACACTGAGCCCACATATATAGAGCAGGAAAAACTTGAGGAACTGTAAAGTTCTCCTCAGTGGGGATGAGCCATTAAATTTGATGCCCACCACTACATTTACTTCCACTCACAAGTGCTAAATTTACACTTGAGAAAGACTGAAATCAGCCACTTCCCAGTCAGTACTGCTAAATGTTATTCAAATTTTAATCAAGTTAAGCTCCAGCATAGATCAAACTATTTTTTTTTTCTCCTCAATAAGATGGAATATGCACTGAAAATGATACTAGAAGAGATGCACCAGCTTCCTCTGATGAGGCAGTCCAGAGACTAACACAAGTAAATCACTGATGGAAATACAATCACTTGGCTCTTCGGTTTTAGGTTTCACAGCAGGCTGTTTTCTACCAGTTTAGGTTTCTGACTTAACTCCTGACAGCAGCCAGAAAACTTCACAGCCAGGGTGATGAAGTAGCAGGAGCTGTGCCTTTAGGCAGCAGAGGGTCATTAGTCATCTTAGCTGAGGGTTGAAATGTCACCTTTCATTCTTTTATGATTAAAACTAAAAATACACAATTACCAACAGAATGCAGACTAGGAGCAGTTTGTATCTGAGGTGAGACCTGGGTGAGTCCTACAGCATCATCTTTCCAGCAGTCAGTCCTCCTCTGCTGCCTGCTGAAAACCTCATCCTTGTCCTTTTTAAATCTTCCCAAACAACACACTGCTCATCAGCAGTGACATTAAAATTTGCCTCCACGCACAAGCAAGAAGACCCTCAGAGATGGGCTGACCACTCCAGCAGGGACTGCCAAGCCCACCATCACAGCCCAGCACCCACCTGGGGTTGTCCCCCTTGGAATTCCTATCCCTCCAGCAGCAGCAGCTGTGCTCCCAGGATGAGGGGACATCACTGAGGTGGTGGCAGCCTCAGGGTTTGTCTGTGTGTCCTCACCCTGCACAGGCTGCTCTCAGTTGCTCTGAGCCCTCCTCCAGGTTGCACATCTGGGATAAATACTCGACCTACATAGAGAGCCTGTGACAGGAAATACCTAAAACCAATCCAACTTGGTTTTGAAAACCTTTTATAAAGTGTAAGTCTGCGTTTTATGGAGACCTGGTGTGTCTGCTCTAGCAGGGAGTTCAGACTTTTATACATCTCTTTTTTTTTCAAACATCACATCTGTTGTTATTATTTCACGTGAAATAATAAGAGGAATGAATAAACCCAAACACTTCTCATAAGGCAGAGAAGTCATGGAGCTGTTGCTGAGACAATGATTTCAGAAGAGAGTTGTGTGGTTACAATTACCCTGAACTCAAACTTTGTACTCCTTCCCAGCACTGAAAAAGGAATCAGTTTGCATTTTCTAGAGCGGAGGAAAAGAAAAAGTAAGTTTGGCTGGGTTGTTTCCCTTTCACTTAATTATTCTTTTTTATTTGACATAATTATTCATTTGATAGACTGTGAATTCTTAGATGCAGAGCTCTAAGATAATAATAAAATGTCAGAAGTGGCTTATACTTTTAAAGTCCCGAACACTGGAAAAGTGTTTCAGTGAAGGGATAAAAAATTGGCCAGGTGCACAAAGAAAACAACCAGAGGTTCTTTGGATATATCCAGAAGGGTAGAAAAGCAAAATATTCAGGAACTCATATAGCAGAGCTTCCTTCTCTTTCCTTTAAAACCCACTCTGTGAAATCTGTTGCACCATTGAGACGCCCCCTGAAAGCAGAGGACTTAAGAGTTCAAAGCAGCAAGAAGTAAAACCTCAAGAAACAGCTAAATCTCTTCAGATTTGAGAAAATCAAACCCAGGACTGGACTGAAATATGACTTACTCTCATTTACTAACAAAAACCCTCAAAACAAACAAACAAACCAAAACAACAAAAAAAAACACACAGACAAACCCCCCATAAATAAATAAAAAGACTACAGGAGTGGAATTGTTGGGGTGCAGGAATGGTGCATGAGGGATGTTTCCATTGGGAGG
Organism: Xenops minutus; assembly: GCA_035221455.1. Lineage (NCBI taxonomy): Eukaryota > Metazoa > Chordata > Aves > Passeriformes > Furnariidae > Xenops > Xenops minutus. The sequence goes on from JAWWEE010000159.1 coordinate 31,613,257, forward strand.
GGTCTGTGCCTGGAATCCCACTGCAAAATATGCCCCTGATGAACTCTAAGGACAGATCCAGCTTGCAAAGCCAATCAGTTACCCCCTAAAGGAATTGCAGAAAAGGGCAGGATTTTTAAGGAGCTCAGAAAACACCTTCTGCAGCCAGGCCCTCCCTTTCCCTCATTTCTCCAGGTGTGCTCCCCATGAGCTTTTGTTCATCTTCTCAAGGACTTCAGCTGCCAGATGTCTTTATAGTTTCCCTGTGTCCATTGTGAAAATGGCACTCTGCACATCCCAGAGTCCCTCTGCTCTACTTCTCCCTCTCTATGTGTCTTCAAACTAATCATGGAAGAGTCAGCTCAGGAAAATAACTAAATAAATACATTAAAACATGCCTCAAGCACCGGGACTCTGTGGATTTAACAGCTTAGTTAATACCTTTTAAATTCTGAGCACTCAGCATTGTCACAGGCCTCTGAGCTTCCTGCAGAAAGAGAAAAATGCCAGAAAGAGAAATGCCAAAGAAAGAGAAATGCCAAAAAGACCATGAGAAAGACATGGCTCTTGGCACCTGTGAGTGGATTGTGGGGAAGGACTGGAGCTCCAGCAGGGATGTGGGAAGTTCCAGCTCCAGGTTACGGAGCAAAGGAGCTAAAGCAGCTCGAGCAAGGTTCACTCAAATAAGTCAGAGGATGGGCACCTCTCCAACCCAAATGACTGAGTGGTCAGAGCTCCTCTCTCCCTATTCCAGCTCCCCACGATCCTGCAGCTTTAGGCAAGCCCACAGGAAGATTCCCAAAATTCATTCTGTCTAAACACCTTTCCTGCTTTGTTTCACAATGCAGCAGAGAGTTGTAACCACATTGGAGTCTTCACTGGTTCCAAGAAAAGTGTGTCAGAAGCTCCCAGTGAGCTGGAATGTGAGTTATCAGTGAGTTTAAAATTGCACACATGCACGTCTGCTCGCTCAAGGCTGAGAGCCCAAAAACCCAACCAGAGGGCAATGGGATTCCCAGCCTGTGGACTCAATGAGGAATGCTCAGGAGGGCAGCAGGATAAACACTATTTCTGACCAGTTGCTCAGGGAGGTTTGACATCCTTTCCCTGGAGGAAAGTGTCATGCTGGCAACAGCCCATGCTGTCACCAAGAGAGTGCCCAACTCCACTGCAAAACGTCAGTGTGTTAATGAGAAAAGTGCAGGTCCTGATTTGGGACTGATAACTCAACTGCTGCTTTGGAGAACCTGCTTCCACTCACAGGAGCTGGAAGTACTTCCTAAGCATAGGTATTCCACACTTGAAAAGCCATGGAATAGGGAAAGCTTCAAGACAAGCTTCCCTGAGCATAAAGCTCCTCATTTTTCAGCAAGCTAATTGGGAGGGGAAAAAAATCCGATTCAGGATTAATGAGCAGAAATATGGAAGGACTTTGCAGAGGAAAAGTTCTGTGTTATTTTCTCTGCACTTTTTCAAAGAGCTCTGTGGCATTTCTTTCTGCATAACTCCATACCAGCATTTTTTAATCATATTTTGAATTTTTTCCCCTTCTGTTCCTCTTGTAAGAGTCTAGGGGCTCTACATGTCTGTCGTTTGACTTGCATTCAAGCCCCCAAAAACCCCAAATACATATTTGCAGTATGAAGCAATTCAGCTGTGTCTGCAGTATTTTGGATTCCACATGTTACTGTCTCCATCATGATTTGGATTATTTAGGAGGTAGACATACAAGTCTTCCCCCCTCCCTACTCCTCTTCATTTAATAATTTAAAATAACACTGAGCAATTTCAGCTGGTTGAGAGCTTTGCTCTTTGCACATTGTGAGTTGAACTATTCTTTGCAAATAGAACTTTTTTTTCTTTTTTTTGTAGAGGTGTTTTCAGGTCTTAAACAATAAGCACCAGTTTTGCAGAACAATTGACTCAAGAGTATATTACCCATCATATTTTCTTCCCTTTTAAATAAAGAATTCAATCTTTCAGGCAGAGAACAGATGTGATAACTTGTGATTTCAGTGTCCAGATAACTCGACCCTCATTCCTCCTGGGCTGCAAGTTTGGCAGCTGAGGAATTTATCCATTTTCTTCTCTTAGGCTCATGCATTTTACCCATCTTTTGGCTTCTTCAGCACCTGGGCTCGCTTTTTCAGCATTTGCAAAGCCTTTGAAAGAAGACTCACATCTTCCTGCCTCTGTATATGATCCCCCACCCTCTGCTCCAAGATGGAAAGAAGATTTTTGGGTGCCCTTTTGGGCACACGTATCTAATGAAATACATCACACAAAGGAACTGAACTAGAGGTGAGACACCCACGTGAGGAGCTGCAAGAGGTTTGGAGTTATTCACCACCAGTATAAGAGCTATTGCCTCACCTGAGGGGACACCTCCTGCTCCAGTGGCATGCACTGAACCCAGCAGCCTGTCCCTGTGCCCTTGGGTCACCTGCATCCTGGAGCAGAGCCAAATCCACTCCACATTTACCATGGGAAATCCTCTCCTTCCCCCCAGCCATGTATACAGACCATATATAACCCAGACATGCTTTTGGCACAGTTCTCGGTGGAATTTTTGCTTGGAATTTAAAGTGGGTTTAAATTTAAAGTGCAGTTTAAATGCTCTGTGGGATAAAACTGGGTCTGTCCTTTGGGGCAGGGCACTTGCCATCCAGCTTGTGATGATAAATATATCATAACTGTTTCTGAAATAACTGTTTCCTGTAACTTGGAATCACAGAATCATTAAGAAAAGACCTCCAAGATCATCAAGTCCAATTTTTTACAGTTATTCTCAGCATATAAGCAATTAAGGTGAAAAAAGGAGAAAAATTACATTGCCAAAGGCTGAAGTATGAAGTTCTGCTTTCAGGCAATCACATATGAAAGGCTGTTTGGCTGAAAATGAAGCTTCTGTTCTAAGTCAGTGAAAAAATTTTGGGAAGGTTGAAATCTGGTCCCATTTTCAGGCATCCTCTGTCCTATGCATTGGGCAAACTCATTACAATATTGAAAATTATCTTATTGGTTAAAAGGACTGTGTTAGAGCCAAATCTGTCCTAAAGTACCAGTGGTGGAAGGGAGTGTTGACATCCAGGTTTGAGATCAGCTCTTCCAAGAGACTTTGAACTTTTCCCTTTGTTTGACAGATGTTTCAGCAGAACCCTGAAAGCAGAGAGGAGCTATAAACTTGTCACCATAAAACACTCTATCTCTGAAGGGGAGAACATAAAAATACTCTAATTTCTGGGAAAGAGTGAGAAAGATGGTTTTCTGTTTGCTCCCACTGCAAACAATGTTGTGTCCCAGCAGCCCAGGATGATTAATATGGTCAGGCATCACTGTAAATCCTGGATGTGTTAAAGGAAGGGGATACTTGGCCTCTCTCTGTGCTCTCTGATCAAACATAACCACCTTGACATGGGAGACTGTTCTGCTTTCTAAAGGAGGAAACAGGTAAAAGGCAAATCTGCACAAAACAGAGACCACAGACTCCTTGAGCCTCTCCATAAGCCAAAGAAAACTCTGGAAGACAAGCAGGGACATTTGGGCTTCCCACTCGGTTTCCCTTTTAGGTCCCAGCCAGAAGGACCGATCATGAAGAGCCAAACAGAAGGGAAATGACAAGAAAACTACCAAACATGATAAGTGGGAGAGTGAGGAAGAAATCACCAATAGGAAGCACTCAATCTAAGCAGGACACTCAGATTTAGGAAGGTCTATCAGCCACTGTCTGGGTGAGCTGCTGAGGTCCTCGAGAAAGGACAACCTGAAGACAGGACTCTGGTGCTTCAGCCAACTTGGTCCCACTGTAGAACAGGTGGATCCTGTACCTGAGGTATCCAGAAGTGTCTCACTCTGGGTGCTGAAGGTCTCTTGCCATGTACTAGGATTTCTAAAGACAGGAGCTTCTCTCTCAGATTGCAATCTGTGGGCAAGCACAAGACCTCACCTCTTTCAAAACTCCCATAGTTTTAGAAATTTCTGACTATAGAAATGCAAATAATTCTTTACTATCGACTTCACGAAGATCTGAGTTGTGTTGTTCGTTGAACTTGGTCCTTGGGAATCATGTTGATTATAGGAGAACAACACTATTGCCAGGGACATACCTTGAATAACTCACAAGCAGCCCCAGGCTGATGTATAATCATATAAAAATAAGCAAGCCACAAAAAGATCTGTAATTAAACAACCCTCCCCCCCAAAAAAAAAAAAAAATGGCTCAATTAATCAAGTTCACCAGTAACTTTTAAATTAATTTCTATGTCAGCAGCTAAAAACTAGGGAGCAGATACCCTGCGTAACACAAAGAAGTCAAAAGATATGTAACCTGGCAGTACATGAACTATGTTTAACTTATGTATATAACAGCTTTAATTGTGTCCCTTGTTGGATGCAGCAGCACTTCTGCAAACACAGCATCCTGCTAATGCTGTTTGGAAAACAGGGGTAGAATTCTCTTACTGACTATATTTTACAGACCTGTACATTTACAGGTGAATAGCCACAAGTAAACAGAGGATGCAGCGCAGGTTTGGGGGTCTCTCTTGTGTCAGAATAGGAGATCATTCACCCTTCCTAACCCAAGTGTAAAATGAGTTTCTCCAGCTATGACACAGTAGTAGTGTCTCGTGTAATTCTTGAAAGGCATTCTTATGAAATATACTTTACAGTGCATTTGGGCTGATTTCCATTTAGATGACAGCTCCTTTAAACACCCCTCCAGAACCAGAAAGTCACTTTAAGGCCCTTTTTTGTTTAGAAAAATAATGTAAATCACTGAGGTAAGGAGGAATGAAGCCCCTGTCTTTCCTTCTCTCTATTTAACCTCTTATTAAGGTGCAAATCCTTGCTTGCTAACATCAGTATGTCACACACCAGAAGGGAAGCACTTTATGTCCAAAAGAGGACTGAGATATTTATCAGGAGACTCACCAGAATATCCTTTGTAATTCAATTCAAGCAGGGCTAGAGAGATTAACCGCTAAACCCAAGTACTCTAAAGATGCTTTAAGGGATCCCCACACACTCCCTCTGATGCCTGCACAGGCACTTTGACTTCCAGAGTCACCATCTGGCATCTCTTCATCCTCCCTCTCGTTCTTCTCACCTTTTTTTTGTTGCCATTTTTAGCTCTGGGTAGAAAAGAGAAGCAGTTTTCCTTTTACACCTGTCAAGTTGATTTAGCACTGCCTGGTGACTGCATGAAGAATAAAATGCCGTGCTCCTCTCTGATAGTGCTGCATCCCTTCCAGCACACAGCAGACACCCAGAATACCCTCCTCTTCCCCATATTGGGATGATAAAACCACAGGGGAAAGGAACCATCAATGTTCCCTTTGCTGTGCTACAAGGAAATTAAAAATCTCTTTGCATCAGAAGTACTGAATTTACATTGCAGTGTATTTTACTCATGGTTTAGTGTAGGTCTTCTTCACTGCTTGATTAGACATGCAAAAACCCCACCAAACACTTTTTGGTTTGACAGAAATAGTCACAGAAAGGCTTCCAGGGAGCAAGACTTGCCCCTGAAAGAGATAGATGTGCTCAGTGATCAGCATTCTGTGTAGTTCAGGAAAACAAGTCCCCACCAGAAAAATAATCAGCCAAAGCAGAGTTAGAGACCCATCTTTGGGCTGGCCAGTGTCCCCTGAACACCCTTGTCCCACTGTCCATGCACTGAATTTAAAAGTGCCTTTCAAAAGGCAAATAAATTTGATTATGTCAGAACTTTGCTTGTTCCCATTTTGCTTGAAAAGCCTAATGTTGAAGGCACATATTTATATTTCCATAAACCAAACAGTACGACAAGACACAAGCCCACCAGAGGCCTGACAAGGATCTGGTGCACCCTTTGCACAACAACAATACAAGCACAAGCAACAACTGTGCAGGACTACAACACTCAAACCCCAGTTTTTTCACCCAGACAACCAGTCTTTTGGTAGTCTGCCCTTTGCACAAACAATGAAATGGGCAGCACTCAAAAACTCCCAGGAAGAAATGGCTCAGACATCAAAAATTCAAGAAATCACTTCCACACCACAGCTCCTACTTCCACTATTCCATCTTTTTGACAGATTCTCAGTTCACCCTGCTGACAGAAGCCTTTGTTCCAAAACCAAAAGAAGTAAGTGAAATTTGGTTGTGAAGCACTGGATTGACCCACCTAGCCAGCTCACTGAACAGAGAACAACATTAAAAACCAAGGCTGAATTCAATTAGTGAGTGACTCGTAATATGCTGGCATTTCAGGAACAAGCCTCAGCTCAGGTTCATAATATTAAAATCTATTCAGTGAAATCATCCTTTTTTAAAAGAGCTGTTTTTAAAGAGGTGCTTTTCTCACCTTAAAAAATTAGTTTGAATTCAGAGGAGGCTGTTAGGAGAATTATCATGGGAAATGGTTTTCTCTAGCATAATCAAATGTGTTTATTCTGATTTTTTTTTTCTGCTCGTGTTACATTATTCATTGAAGCCATGGGTAAGGAAAGATACTAATCAAAAAGGTTTGGCCAATTTTGAGGGCATTGCTCATTATTCAGTCTTAGTCATCCTTTGTCCTCTTTTGTTGTGACATTCTATAAAGGATGGGCTCTTAAACTGAATGGCTATGTTACATTTCATTATTCTCCTTATTTGTGTAAGTGCTGAGGAGAAAAAAGAAGCTGGTAGATGAAAGAAAGCTCATTAAAAGCCACATGTTTTCATCTTTGCTTGTCACATCTGACAATTATGATGCGATACAGGTCATATTAAAATTCATGGGGTACGACCCAGGGCCAGTAAGTTCGTTCTTAAAAGTTCCTATAATAAGAAATTTAAGCAAAAGCTTTGAAATTAAAATCTATATTCTAGGTCACGCTCCACTTTCTCTAGGCTTCTCAGGGAGGGAAGTTAGGAGGTTTAAGAGAGAAGATACCAATGGACTAGAAAACAGCAGTGCTGGTGATTACCCAGCATGTGAGGAACCCTCTTGTTTCTTCATCCTCCCTGTACAAGTGATTTAGCACTGAATAACCTCCACTGAACCACAGTCATCTCCCACCCTTTCTTCTACCCCCTGATGCAGCTCCTAAACCCAAAAGCCTCTTTCCTGTCCCCCTTGAATCTCTCACATTTCCAGCTCCCGCCCCATTCCCTTCCCACCTTTCCTCCTAGCTCCCTCCAGCTCCCAAAAGCCACCACTGGCTCTGCTCCCACCAGTCACCATCCCTGTCTGGTTTTCAGCCCTTGCCTTCCACTCCAAGGCACCTTGCCCGTGTTCCTCATGACTTCTTCCCAGCCAGGGCTCCAAGACATTACCCCAACCCTCAACATGCCACCAAAGATCAACACGCTGGACTTCAAATGTCTTTGGAAAAAATTGGCTTGGATGACTCTGTCTGCTCCTAGATCTCCTCCTAACTCTTGAGGTCCATCTGCAGCCTGTTTCCAGCGTTCCCCCTTTCCATCTTTTCCAATTTTGGCAAGCAGCAGTGCTTCACAGGCTACCTTATCCTTCTCTTTCCTTCTGATCTAGCTGGAAACCTGGTGTATCTTGGTGACCTCTTCCCAAGTGCTTTCAGCTGTCACTCACTCCTATCTTCTTTCTAGTGAATAAATTCACCATTCAAATGCCAGTGATACCAGGAGCTTGTCATGTTTTTAGCTTCACACACTCTTCAAACCTTCACCACCATTTGGCACCGAAAGATCTCCAATTTTTCCTGAGTAACATCTCTGTAATTCAGCTTGTCTTCCTCATTCACTTATTGATTTCTCCCAGCTCTCATTGTCTTATACCTTTATAAACACCTCAATTAATGTACTATTAGTCTATTTTGATACATTCAAATTCTTTCCACAAGACAATTTCCATGGTTGCTTGCCCTGAGCATTTTACCCTCTCTTTGCCTTCCCTTACTGGCCTCTCCTCACACTCGTGTTCCAGTGAGGTCCTGACCCATCCAGGAGATTCCTATGTACTACAGAAATTAAAATGAAATAGAAAACCAGAACCCTGCAGAATTACATTGTTGAACAGGTGGCAACATTACTCAAAAAATAAACAAATATTGAACAAGTAAACAGTGTTGCATCTGAAGAGCTTCATCGAGCCTGGGGAAAGCACCAAATAACACAAGACAAAGGAAATCAGGATCACTAAACACAGACTTACTTTGGATTGTTCAGAGATCAAACACCAGGAGATCTGGGAAACCCAAAACAAATGTGCACTAAAGCCCACTCTGAGCACTGCCATATAAATAAAGATTACTCCTTCATTTTCTAAATGCATTCAGAATTGAAGTATGGCCAGGACAAGAACTGCAAGCCTTGTAAATCAAATCGAAATAATTATGGATTTACTCGTGGCAGATTTGGGCACAATGGGATTGACAGTGGGAACTGTTCAGGCACAACCCAGGGCAATGTGCAGCACTGAGGAGTGTTCATGGGGACCCCAGTGGTGAATTTGGGACCCCCAAACTCTGAAGGCATCTGCCCCACAGATGGTGGCTGAGATGCCATGTATTAAACTCTATTAAAGGTCTCATAAAAGGAAAACACTGATGTTAACAAGGCTCTTTCCACTGATTCGAATGGGCTTTGGAGACAGGCCTGTACAAACAAGGCTGGAATTAGAAAATGGGAATACAGATATATACACAAAACTCTCAAATCCACTGTTTACCTTCCAAAGATGACCTAGCGCCACTTAATTTATGAGTCATTTAAAGGGCAAGGAGGCAGCTTGATATTTCTGTTATCTGAGTCGACTATTTGCAAATATTGATTCTTATAATACTTTTTTTACAAAAAAACCCCAACATTACAACCCCACAGGCCTCAATAGGATTGCTTTCTACCTTAAGATTTCACAGGTTACAAATATCTCTATTCCCACCACCTTTAGTAATTAGTTTAATAAATTGAGTCCGTGTCATCTGTTTTGGGCTGTGTCCTTCGGAGTGTTCCAGCTGATTTCCACTTCCATTCAAAGCTGGGGCTGATCAGTACCAGCTGCTCAGCCACAGGGCAGATCACACATTCCCATTCCCCCTCTTTCTTCATCCCAGCTCCCAGCCAGGCTATTGTTTGTTACAACTAATTAATCCCGCATGCCCTGGCTGCCAGCGAGCCTCACAACCCCCAAATTTTTGTATTTACTGCATGGCCAATAAATTAATTCCACTCCTGGATAGATGCATAAACACGTAGTTTGTATACATGTACACACAACTCATCCTCACTCAGGCAGGTCAGACTTACTATTCACACATATCTGTTTGACAAATGCTATTATTATTCCTAGCTGGCTTCTTAACATCCAAATTTGGAAAAATCTAAGTATGAATTAGCATTTAGGCATCTCTGGGAGGGGCCAGATTTTCAGATCATTTCCAACTGATTCCTGATGATATGGCTTGAAGCATAAGAGTCACTGCCCTGGCAGGACCTGAACTTTGCCTGCCTTTGGGCGAGGAGAGAGGAGAAATTTCAAATATTATATCCAGAACTTCTAACACTGCAGCTCAAATTGCCTGACAAATTCAATTTCCTACTAAAATCCTGCTGGTTCCACTTACATCTTTAAGAAATGATGACCATTCTCATGGCTGGGCGTTCACCTTAGGGCTTATTATGCCTATTGCAGTTAAAATAGTTCAGCTGCTCCCAAAGAAATCCAAAGAATTTTCCCATATTTAACTAAGTCTAACAGCCAGTTTGTTGAGTTGATGTCAATTGCCCATGCGCTGGATCAAGGAACAGGAGTTTGGTGGAAGGGATTTGTTTTTTGTACCTCTGGCTATTTTTTTAAAAGCTCATAGGTTTTAAAACCTCATTTCACATGGCTGGTGAAAGCTTGCAAGCTCAGCTGCGTCCAAAGAGCACAAGCCTGCTGTGGAAGGAGGGACTGAGCCACTTCCAGCTGCTTTTGGTGGCACATCATGAGCCTCTCCCATCCTCCCCTTGACTTTGTGATGGCTGTGCAGAGGGAGAGCAAGAGGCTGAGGAAGGACCTCACCTGACTGAATGCAGAACTAAAATGAATCAGGTAAGGTGGGCAGTGAAAACCAGTAAATCAGAGGATGAATCCTGCACATACCAATCAGTTGGCCACAGCGTAGTTTTCCGGGAAAGAAGGAAATTTTTTATTCTAATTTTGATTTTTTTTACTTTTCAAATTGCTTAACGAACTATATAGAAAGATTCAGTTTGCAAAATCTAACATTCTTAGAAAATGACCAAATGCAGACTACCTGTAAGACCTCAATATGCTCCCCTGAGAGCTCAGCAGTGGGAGATACTTTAAATTTTGTTGTGCTGTGTCTACAGTGCATAAAAGCACATCAGGTGAGGAAGGGATGAGCATTCCACAGGGATGAAGGTAGTTATTGGCATGTCTGCTGCCTTCTCTGCACCTGCAAGGTGGGGAATGAGGAAGAGGCCTGTCTGTAAAGATAAATGTACCTTGCCCTCACAGACTGGATGGTATTCTCATCACTGGCAGGTTTGGTGGAGAAAGTGTGAAGCCATGGTGCTGGGAGAACTGGGAAAAATCCAACAGAGAAGGCGAAAGCAGAGCTGAACTACAGAACATCCCAGTACAGGATGGAAATGTGCATTGGCTCCACTAAACTGAGGAAGAAAAACCCTGCTACCTAATTAGGGAGCTTTAAAATCCATGTGTTTCCCATGGTCATAGAATCACTGAATGGTTTGGGTTGGAAGGGACCTTAAAGATCATCTTGTTCCACCCCCTGCCATGGGCAGGGACACCTTCCACCAGCCCAG
>JAWWEE010000159.1:31624114-31634637 GCA_035221455.1 Xenops minutus
GGATCCAGGGGCAGCCACAGCTTCTCTGCCCAACCTGTGCCAGGGCCTGCCCACCCTCACAGCCAAGAATTCCTTCCCAAAATCCCATTAATTCTGCCCTCTGGCAGTGGGAAGCCATTCCCCCCTGTCCTGTCACTATCTTCCTGCCCTCCTGATTCAGTCTGTGGAGGTGGAAAGCAGAATCTTTTTTCCTTAATTAAAAAAAATACAACCAAACATCAGATTAAGCCCAGAGCAACACTCTCAGATGATCTAAAGTAGAGTAAAATGTCTGTACTGATGTAACAAACCTATCCTTGGGGTGATCCAAGCACCATGATCCATTTGGGAAGATGCTGCTGGCCCCTGGAAGAGAGGGCCATGGATGTCTCATGTCTCTGCTCCCCTAGACAGGGTATTTCTGCTGTCCTTCACTTCTGCCTCAAGTTACACTGACAAGCCACTCTGCCCCACAAAGGATTTTCCAGGTTTTAGAAATTATATTTTCTTATCACTGTTTATTAGCATAAAAGCCCCCATCTATGCTAATTAATGTCTGTTTACTATCTGTGAGATGTAACTGGGCAAAGCCAAAGCCACTTTACAACCCTTGATCCTCTCTTTTTCTGTACTAATGGCTCTAAATCACAAAATTTGTGCCATAGACTCCAGTTGTTAGCATTAAGTTTCCTTCTGAAGTAAAAGGGAGTTCAGGTGTAGGGGAGTGGGATTTGGCCCCAAATTTTACAATTCTAAAGTTCGTGGACTAAACTCACTCTCAAGTATCCCAAACCAGTAAAACACCTACCAAACAATCGGGGAACACTGGAAGAAACTACTCCTCTTTCAGGGTGGTGCAATTAGGTCTTAATGGGCACAACTGGGTGGTAAAGCTGATCAAGTTCCTGCAAACTTTAATAATTGCATATTTGCAACCAATCAAGTGCAGGAAATAGAAAATAGGATTAAGGGTGGCCGTTTCATTATAAGGCATTTTTGTTGCTGTTTATTTATTTTACAGGTCAGTAAGTAAATTGAGCTTTTTAAGGCTTAGTCATTTACAGGAGGATCTCTGTTTACGTATCATCCTCTGGAGAGCTTCAGAGTGAAATCTCAAAGAAATTCACAGGTTTGTAAGTAAAATTAATTCAGTAACCTCTCTTAGATTAAAGTGACAAGGGATAAAGAGAGGTGTCACTATATGCAATCACCTTTTACTATGAAATCTGTCTCTGTTCTTTTGCTTAGAGAACAGCTGCTTTCACAACATGCCAGTTGTCAAGTGTAATTAAGAATAATTAAGAATTAAAAGTCCATGTACGAGCCAGAGTACAGAAGAATGAATACATCACAGCTCTGAAATAATCTCTTAACTTGACAAGGAAGGGGTTAAAAACTCTGCAAAAGTTTAATGTGCAATTACTGTGTTGTCATCATCATCATCACAACTGCATTTATTGTTATTATTACCCCGGCTACCATTAACTGGATATTCATTAACGCTAAAAGTTCCAGTCAGGGTGAGATTCAGCAGACTCCAAACTCTGGAGGAGGGGGGTAGAAAGTTACCTGGTGGCGTTTCAAGCACGGATTTTCCTTTTTTGTTGCTTTTCTTCGCTTTTAACTCTTTCCTACTGGGTTTGAACCCTGGGCGCTCCTCCGTCTCTGCAGCACGGATAGGTCCTTCCTCTCCGGGTTGCTCCGTGAAAGGAAAAAATTCCTCGCCGGGATACGGAAAGGAATAATAATGCTCCCTGTTGGTAATTTCCTGCAGGTAATAATCCTGATCGTCCATGGGTACAGCCCGGGACACACCGCCCAGCAGTGCCAGCCCAAAGGCGCACAGAGCCAGGCAGAGCTGAGAAGAACATGAGCCCCTCTTGCTCCGGGCATCCATCGCTCCCTTTTGCGGGACTCCCCTCGGCGAGGGCTGGAACTTTATTGGGAAAGAGGGAGGGAAAAGGAGAGTTTGGGCAGCTGGCAGAGCCCCTCGAGGAGGGGCAGCGCTGCCTCTGCGAAGCGCCGGTGCTTTGGGGAGAGTTTCGGCGGAGTTGCGATTTGCGGGGCTGTGGAGGGAGGGAGCGAGGGGGCAGGACGGGCTTCATGTGATCCTCGGCATCCCCAGCCAGCCGCACGGACAGACGGACGGACACACAGCCCGCTCCGCCGGCCTTTGGCACCGCCAGATGTGCGGCTTCCCCGCACATCTGTCCCGCCCCGCGCTTCTGGCTGCTGCTTTGTCCCAAAGCCACAGGTCCCGCGGGATGCCAGCAGAGTTTCTTTAGGCGGCTGGGAGTTTATTGGAGGAGAAGGAAAGTTGGCAGCTCCCCCTTCTGCTCCCAGCCCGTGTCCAGAGAGTCTCCGTCCCCCTGGAGATGCTGTGAGGGATGGGGTGGGCACACACAGCCTGGGACATCTGCTGGCACTGTCACCATGGGATGTGCATGGGTGGCAAATAACCCTCACTCCATGTGTATATTCCCTCTTTTGCCTTGTAGGCTTTTTCCTTGTAGCTTTTGCAAAGTAGGATCCCTCTCCAGCACCAATCTCTGCCTCCTTTTTTTTTTTTTAATGATATATGACACGTTTTTAATGTATATGTGACATATCTGATTTATATATGTTACATTAGTATATAGATATAAAAATATATTCAAGTATATATATACCTATATTAGTTTACAGTAACTTAGGTTTTGTGTTTTAAATAATATAGTTCATAGTAGCTCATTTTATAATAACTTAGAGTAAATTATCTATAACTAATGTAACTCAACACGTATCCTGTGCCAAGTTATAAGAGGCTTCTCCTGGGGTATATGGCAGCGCCCTGGACTCAATCCAGATGAAAACCAGGAGGAACATGGTTCATCAGTGGCCCTTTTTCTCACTCTTTTTGGAATGATCCTGATCCTTGTTCTCTCTGAAACATCCTCCCAACAGAGCAGGATGTTTTGTGCTGCACACACGCAACTCAGTGCCATTAATGAACTCAATTTGTCTGAGAGTAAAATCTAATCTTTCATCTTTTTCATACCTCTAAAATGACCTTCAGTGCTGAAGGAAATGTGCAACAGTTGGCTTGCATGGAATAGGAATTCTTACTCCCGTGGTGAAAATACCAGCCTGTATTTTCATCATGTATATTGTATTTCTTGTCATGGCCCAGTCAGCTGCGAGAAAGTATTACATCTGTTACCCCAGTCTTTATTCTGCCTTTGTGCTTGCATTTTTTGTGGGTTTCTCATAACTTTAATGCCATAATAAGCATCATTTGATATCTTAGTACCTGTATCTTTTGATATATTTGGGTTCCAGACTGTAGGTGATCCTGTCCCATTTATGCAATGACCTTCCTTGATGTCTTCGTTGCTATCCCAAAAGGAATTTAGTGATTATATTGTGTCTGTTGTCCTTCTGTTTGGAAAAATGCAATTCTATTTTTACCCTTAATTTTTACTTCTTCTTTTTTTATTTTTATCTGAAAGCTATGAATTTTTATTTTTTTTTAGATACAGGTATTTTCAATTTCTAAAACTAAAATAAAATACACTTTCCTTTTTTTCATTGCTTTGCTGAGTTATATATATTTCTTTAATTTCATTTAAGGAAAAGTTGCTTCCCATCAAAATTTCAGGTCATTTTGTCTGTAATAGATGGCATTGTCACCCTAGACACCTGGCAGGAGGGTGTAGCCAGGTGGGAGTCAGGCTATTCTCCCAGATATCAAGTGACAGAATGAGAGGAAACAGCCTCAAGTTCTGCCAGGGCAGGTTTAGGTTGGAGATTAGCAAAAAAATTCCTCATGCAAAAGGTTATCCAGCCCTGGCACAGCTGTCCAGGGCAGGGGTGGAATCCCCATCACTGGAGGGCTTTAAAACTGTGTGGATGTGGCACTTGAGGACACGGGTAAGTGGGGGCCTTGGCAGTGCTGGGGGAATGGTTGGACAATTCTATGGTTCTGTCAATCCAGCAACTCACTGCTGTATGTTCATATTGTTTAAGTGAGGTGTTGGTAGCAAAATTAGGGGCCAAATTGTGTGCCATCAGGTTACATCTCATTCTTTCATCTCTCCCCTAATAATTTTTGAATCAGCTGACAAGATTCCAAGCAAATCCATCAAAGCATTGAACACCTCCATGAAGTTTCCATGTGTTACATTTACCTGAGAGTCCCTGCAAGGGCCTCCTCACCACATAATGTGGACTGAAAGGCCACCACCTGGAAGCAGGAGAAGCTGTCCCCAAGGGTGCTCCAGGGACACCTGAGCCAAAAGAGGACCTTGGTGAGCCATTTGCTGTCAGCCACGAAGATGTGCCCACCAGGACACAGCGATGGGCTCAAGGAGAGGTAGGTTTGCTTGCACAACTCCACTTTCACAGGTAAGACCCTTGGAGAATCTCAGGCAGTGCCATATACACTCCTCCACCTCCTGCAGTGTCTGCAAAGAACTGCCCCTTATCCCTCTGGACTTACCTTAAGGAAGGTGTGTTCATCCAAACACATCTATCAAAGGAAGGTGTGTTCATCCAAACACACCTATCAATGTCTATTCCTGTGTGTCAAATTCTGTCCATGGCCAGGTCCCCTATATTTGTTTCACTTGAATTTTAATACTTTTCTGTGGATATGAGTATGGATGCACTGCTGCCCCTTCCAGACCTGCCTCTGCTTTTGAGGTGTGCATGAATACAGCCAGCAAAGTCTGTCTCTAAGCAGAGTTTTGGTTTATTTCACCATAAGATGTTTTTTCTATTTTTTTAACTATCACCATCCTAGAAGGATACAACTTACATGAAAGGAGGTGTTTTTTTCCTCTTAGAGTGGCACAGGAGTGTTAAGTTCCCTGAAGGCTCAGATTTTTTGAGCCTAGGGGCTGTTCCTTTGTGAAGTATCACAAGAGCTTGTAAAAACTTGCAGTTGATGTGGAAGGAGATAAAGCAAACTCATATTTTTGTAGAACAAATGGAACTGGCCTCATCCTCCCCTCCTGAACTGATGCCAGTGATAGTGTCTAAGGCATTCTACACTTTGCTTTAAACCTTTGTCCTGCTGGAGTGAAACACAGCATGCTGTAATCTGCAAACAAGCAGTTTCCCCACTTTGTTCCCAAGAAGAGTTTATTTGAAAGATGATGGTTTACCCCCTAACCTGGGTTAGCATTTCTCAAGCCATGTATTTTGGGCCAATTTCAACAACACCCCAGGAAAAAAAAGAGGCATTCCCAACTCTTCCTTGCCCCTAGCAACCTCATTCCTAGGGGAAGTTTACATTGGATATTGGGGGAAATTTCTCAGTGTAAAGGTGGTCGAGCCCTAGCACAGCTGCCCAGGGCAGTGCTGGAGCCCCCAGCCCTGGAGGGAGTTAAAAAACCTGTAGATGTGGCACCTGGGGACAGGGTTTATTAATGGGCTTGGCAGTGCTGGTTAATTGTTGGACTGAATGATCTTAGAGATGTTTTCCAACCTAAATGATTCTGTAAAGTTCAGATTAGGGATTGCATTTTCACTTAAGAGAGTTGTGTGTGTAAGGACAGTCCTTGTTCAAGGTCTTAATTTGTATTTATACAACACAACCCATAACTACACCTTTATGTTTAATTCAACTTCAAACAACTTGGTGACTCCTATAACTTCTCTTTTGCATAATTTTATTTTTTTTAATCAGAGTAAAGCTTTATGGTTGGAAAGAAAGACAAAGAAATAGACACCTCTGTTCCCTTGCCATTCCACAGTAACTTTCTGAGGTAGCACATAAGGTTTCTATATGCTTTGGCAACAAAATGACTCTAAAAATAACTTTCCTTCTGAACACCAGTGAAGTTTCTGTTCCTTTGTACTTCAGATCTGTAGTAAATCATGAAGCACAGAATGGAGCAGGAAAATAGAATTACACTTTTTAAAGTCGTTTTCTTTGCCACAGAAAGCCTTTACTCCTGCTGTCAACAAGGTCAAACCAGCTCAGAGGAAATGAAAACCTAAAAGTGATGCTGGGAAATACAAAGTAAACCGAATTGAACATTTCTGTGCCTCTTTGATGCCCCTTTCTTACATATGTAACAGAGACAGGTACTGAGGTTCTGCTTGCCTGTGTCCCCTCCGTGCATCCCTGGGGCATCCTGCCATTCAAAAGCCTCTTTGCACTTGTTGAGGAGGCAGATCCTTGAAAGATACACATGGAATCATAACATTTGTCTCCGAGCATTTCAAATAATGATACAAAGTATGAGTTATCCTCCTGAGTAGGCTGCCATTTCCTTGGGGCAAACTGATTTTAAAATAAACAGATGCCATTAATGCAGACAATTATTTCCTTTAGCAGTTATTTGTTTTAACTGGTTAGAAAGGCAGCGTGCATCCCGACTGGGGAAATCAGCACAGTGCATTCTCCCTAACTCTTCTCCTAAGAACAACATGACCTTCAGATAATCATTCAGCATATTGCCTTTGTGCTTGTGTCTGAAGAAGGAGCTCAGATTGCCATGGAAACAAAAGTTCCTTGTTCTCTTCTACTTCCCTGTGCTATGATAACACTTTCACTGGATGGACCCTTTTCTTAGCCAGAAGGGGAACTGTGGGATTGTCATGTTTTGAGCACCTCAAAGCAATGGCTCAGTTCATGGCAGAAACACTTTGGATGTCGAGCAGAGTCTGCACCCAGCATCATCATCATCATCATTATTTGGGGATATTTAGATCCATCTGCATCAGTCCATTTCTGCTGGAGAAATGAAAATTCTCTACGTATACTTTGCCAGAGTTTTCTTTACTTTTTCCTTCTGTGCTGAACACATGAGAAGAAACAGAATTTTAAGACAGACAGCATTAACCAGTGACATAAACGAAGCCAAAAAGCATTTCTGGCATCTTTGCAAAGAATGTAATAGGTTCAGTTTTGGGTTTTGTTTTTTTTTTTTTAGGATGGGAACTACATTTCTCCATGCCCCAGAATGCCTGTAGGTTTTGTGTTGACAACACATTGCCCTGGCATTTGGCAGCCACTGCTGGACCAAAGCCAGAAGGATTATCACTAGGAAAGGGACTTGAGAGGCTGCCTTGTGATTAAAAATTCTGTAATACTAGCAGTACAAAAAGGAGAACTGATTTTTTTTTTAATACTATTAATTTTTGGTTGCTTCATCAGCATCGGGAAGACTGAAGGTCTACATTAGTCAATGGATCAGAGCTGTTTCCATTGTTTAAAAAATGGGCAAATTTAGCTTGCATTTTATTTTAGCTGTAAAACTGATAGAGCATTAAGACAACAGGGATGACTGGATGACAGCATTTTTATGGAAGAGTTGGAGGAATTGGGATGAAATGTCCCTGCTGTGCACACAGCCAGGGCCGGGGGTGACACGCGTCTGGAACGTCCTTTTTTTGGTTTACTTGGATGAAAGCAGCCACTTCCAGCTAATTCCCATGGACAGCACCTACCTGCCAACATCTGAATTTCAAAAAGTAATGACTCTCACATTTCAGTCTGGTATTTCCTGGACTAGAATTGCTGTACATGTGCCATGTGGAGTGTGAGCAGCATGTTTAACACATCCCAGGCAGCAGCAGGGAAATGCAGAGTGGAGTTTGTCTGAAACCAACTTAAAGGCCATTTTTTCCTTGGATTTTTTCAGTGTCCACAGCCTAGGTGTAGCCTGAAAAGTCATGGATGGAACTCCAGTGGGAACAGAAGGTGGCACGTAAATGTAGTAATCTTTGTCATGGTAAATGTGATAGAGCTGGCAAAGGCAACGTCATCAGAGAGTAGTCCTTAAAATTCCTGTATTTAAAGATAAAGAATTATTCCTTTCAGATATGAGCAGTATTCATGGCTATAATTGGATGAAAAAATACTTAACGATATTTTCATATGATAACAATGTCTCTGCATAACTGAAGTTCAAATCCAAACAGATCCAATTTAATTTAGTGAAGTTTATAGTTAATGTTTGAAAGTGGAGAGATCTGATTTTGTTTATCTTCATAATCATACGTTTTTGACAATATGCTGGAAGTACTTTCCACAGTGCATTCATTTATGAAAGGAGTGAAAATGCAAGAATTAATGGGAAAGGAAAGCAATGGAATGAGTTTTCACTTATCATACAAAAGGCATTGAAGATTCATGTCAGACTTACATTACCAGATATGCCAATATAACCTCCCAGCTGTGTTATAAACTTGTTTGAACTTGACTTATAGGCATTAAACAGGGGCTTGTGCCAGCATGTTGGACAAAGCTATCTGAGGTGAAGTTATAGCATTTAAAGGCACAGTGAAGCTCTAAGGCTTTGCAGATGCTTACTAGGAGGTGGCAAAACATCAGTCATAA
Source organism: Xenops minutus (assembly GCA_035221455.1). NCBI lineage: Eukaryota > Metazoa > Chordata > Aves > Passeriformes > Furnariidae > Xenops > Xenops minutus. The sequence continues at coordinate 31,632,423 of JAWWEE010000159.1, forward strand.
AGTTCCACTCTTTGAAAGGCACTAATATATTTTTCCACGTGGGACTTGGCACTAATTCTGCCCAAAAAAGCAGGATACTAAAAATTACCTCACATTTTAAAATCTGTCTTAAGTATTTAGTTTCCAAAAATCGCAGGATAGCTTAGGTTGAAAGGGATCTTTGGCACATCAGCATCTCCCTTTTTCACCTCCTTTGTGTGCTTAAACTGTAAGATCTCTAAGACAGAGTGTATTTCTCACAGTGTGGTTCTATATCCCACCCACTAATGGGATCAATGGGATATCATTGACTCCAACAGTTATACCCTCAAGAGTATCATTATCATTTGGGTTGCTGAATTTGTTTCTGGAAACACTGAAATTTAGCCAAATACACCCCACAGTGCAGTTCAGATATGGTTTTGTTTGCTTTCTACTGGTTATGGTGAGCACAGTCCAAGGAAAACACCTCGGCCTCATTTGAGGCCACAGGAGCTTGTCAGCAGAGCAGGGAGTAATTTCCAGAAGCATCCATCAGGACTGAAATGGCTTATCTCAGAAATAATGATAATAACAATAGTGATAATATTTTTGAAAGGAAATCACTCCTGACCAACAAGGAGAAGAGCTGCTGTCTTCTTTAAACAGCACCCTGATAGAGGAGTTTCTTGTTTCTGTTTTATTGCCATAACTGGATTGGTAACAAAACTGATGCAAAGAAATTGCAAGATTTTCTTGGCATTTTAGGGATGCTGTTATTGCTTATGTCCTTCTCTTTCTCTCCTTCCCGTGGTCCCTACACATTTCCCTTGAGTTGCTCCTCCTCTTCTTCATCTTCTATGACATTGATCAAGTGTCAGGGAAGGGGCTGAGTCCAGGGCTGGCTGAGCAAGGACCAAGGTGCTTCTCCAGATGGTGACACATTACAAAGTCAAGGAGGCTCTCTGGCTCTTTGGGGTCACTTTCCCAGGCTTCAGTACAAAGACCTCCCTCCACACTTGTGATTGGGTTCTGCTTTACCACCCCTGTGTGCTTCTCAGTGACCACAGGGCTCTGTTTCATGGAAGATTCAAGAAGATCTGCAGTAGGTTTGAAAGGACATCAGCACACCTCCTGCTTGGGGCTGGCCTGGTGTTTGTGTAGCCCAACACCACACCATAATTATCCTTCCCATCTCATTTCCCAGGTGGTTTGAAGCCACGTTAAATAGGGTGTGTCTTCTGAATGTAAACAGGCATTTTCCCATGCATTCATCAGCTGTGTTTTATTGGCTTCAGACAAAATCCCAGCAGAAACTCAGAGGAGGCTCCAGATCATTTGCAGGGAATGTTACCAAAGACCAGAGAACTCCATCATGTACTCACATATTTTGATTATTTAATGTTCAGTGACAGCTTTAGGTTTTAAGGGTACTTTACATGTTTTTTAAATGAGATTACAGTCATATGAGGTCACAATTTTTTATAAATAGCAGAAGTTGCCTGTGAACAGTCATTTGAAAACTGGCTTTGTCAAGAATGTCACACCCTTCCTATAAGTCTGGATCATCTCCAACAAATTCAAACTGTTACAGAAGCATCATTTTTCCATCCTTGGTCCCTCAAGCCCCCTGGCAGATAATTTCCTTAGTAGGTTCTTTGGAAATGCCTGTTCCATTGTGTTGCCCTGTCACCAAGCTGTCTGTCCACTCATTTTCCCAGCTCTGCCTGTCCACCTGCAGTGTCCTCATCACTGCTGATGCTGGAATTCCTGATGGATTTCATTTGAACTGAATGGAGAAATCAAGATGGCAAATAAATTCCCTTCACATGGTATGAAAATTGGCTGTATAGTAAAAACACAGCCAAGTTAGTAACCCCAGGGGTGGAAAACTGTGCTGGTGAATTTAAAATGATTTTCTGTTCCATTTAGCTTGCTGATTTCTCAACATACAGATAGCTTCAGACCAACCCAAGCACAGGAATTCTTTTGCAAAAATGGCAATTTGGGAGTGTGGGAGGGAGTTAAATGTTCTCAGTTGGGACAGAGGAAGAGGAGATATGAAAAAAACCTGACCTCAGTGTGATGAGCAGCCACCAGCATCAAGTCATTAGAGAAGAATCATTGAAGGGCTTAGTTTAGAAGGGACCTTAAAGCTCACCTTGTTCCACCCCGTGCTGTGGGCAGGGACACCTTCCACCAGCCCAGGGTGCTCCAAGCCCCATCCAACCTGGCCTTGGACACTTCCAGGGATCCA
>JAWWEE010000159.1:31640038-31650990 GCA_035221455.1 Xenops minutus
GAGATACAAAGTGAGATCCACAGAGATATAAAGTGGGATCCACAGAGATACAAAGTGAGATCCACAGAGATATAAAGTGAGATCCACAGAGATATAAAGTGAGATCCACAGAGATATAAAGTGGGATCCACAGAGATACAAAGTGAGATCCACAGAGATATAAAGTGGGATCCACAGAGATACAAAGTGAGATCCACAGAGATATAAAGAGAGATCCACAGGATCCACAGCACTGCCACTGGTGACAGTGACTGAACCAGGGTCAGTCTGTATGGCTCGAGGGGACCTATTTGCTTTCAGCTTCTTAAATATTTCCTTGAAATTCTCCCAGGTGTGATGGCTCCCTTTAAATGAGGTTGTACATAAATGTCCATTATAATTAATAATGAAAGCATCCACCAGCCTCCAGGATGGCTCGTGCTGAGTCCCATCACTGCTGCCATGGCGATGTACTCCAGATGTGCTGGTTTGAGCTGGTTGTATTCCAGATGTGCTGGTTTGAGCTGGTTGTACCATGGGGGTATAGATTGCTGTAAATCTGGTGAGGGAAAATCAGTGTTTTGGTCTTTATTTCTAGGTTTGCTGGAATAGATCACCCAGCCCTGGCTTCTGTTAAGTGAATTTACTCTCCAAGAAAGACTGTCCTTAATGATGTATCTGCAGCCAGCTTGACCTGTCCACTCCTCCTTTCTCCTCCTTGAGGTGCCCCTTAATGTTTGTGGTGGGCAGAGGGACACTCCTTGTGCCTGTCAGAAAGGGTCCTGGCTCCTTATCCATGGATTTCCTTGCATGGTTCAGCTCCTGGAAGGCCCCTGAGCAGGACAGAGCATTGGGCTGGTCAATGCAAGGGAAAGCCCAGGGGGATCCAGGGCCAACCATCAGGGTGAGGGTTACAGCAGCCAAAACAGAAATAACTCTCATACTTAACATTCAGAGAACATAAACCTGGAGTTTCAACCAGCAAATTGCTTTCACTTTGTTATAGCAGAGCTTTTGTCAAAGGTCCATTCCACACTTTTAATGAGAGACATATTTTTATGAGAGCCATGAAAATAAAAGAGAAAGCTTCAGCCTGTGCACTGTTGCTAGCTTTGGTGGCATTTGCAGGCACATCTTACATGCTTTACACTTCATGTCTTTGTTCTGCTCTCAAAGAAGTGGTTATGCTGTGATATACAGTCCAAAAAACAGTACCAACCATGCCACAGAATTTATTCACTCAAAGTGAACAGTGCCACATCCCCATCTCATGCCTGCCCGCTTCACACTAAAGACATCTCGACTCATTTTCCTCAATATTATTTTGTAGAATAACTAGTTCAAGGTGAAATCCGAGCCTTAAAAAAATTTGAGAAAGGGAGACAGGGGAGAAAGTGTTTTGGAATTCTACCACAATTGAAATGCCAGTGTTTGCAATGCCAACCCACACACCTCTTGGCAATTTTAGCAATGTTTCAGAACACAGCCACAAGAAGGTTGCCAGCAGAAGAAATTCTGCCTTCCAAAAACTGAAAAAGCCGTTTTCTGCACTGTGCAACTGGACACTTGACTGGGGATTAGAAGTCCCCTGGGTGGAAGTAGATTTCCAACAGCAGAGGGCTCTTTTGGCTCAGCAAATGATGGAATTACCAGCCCTAGTAGCTGAAACCAAGTGATAAAACAAATTAAAAGCAGAACAGAAATGAGCTGCAATTTTTTTGACAGCAAGGCTAAACTTTATATGAACAGCTTAACTGGTGACAGATGTGATAGAGGAGTGAGAGTGTCTTTAAAAGTAAATTCTGGTGTAGGAATAACCTGATAAAACACCTCTTCTAGCTGGTTTTGTGTAGTAGATCAAAACGGGTAACCGTAACTATCCATCTCAAATTTACATCTTCTCTTTCCCCTGTGAAAAATGTCACCAATTGAGGATGAGGGATTAGCATGATTTTAATTCTTATGTTTTATATGGTGGTATTCTAGAATAAAGTTTGTTTTGATGCAAATATTGTCCACAGATTTTTTACCCTTTGTTGAGTTTTAGTTATGCAAGACATTTACAAGGTATTTGGAAATACCACCTGAGCCTTGAATTTAAGGTTTGGAGAGAAATCAGGGTCAAGTAGTTGAAATCAGCTAACTTAAGGTTCTTGGTCCCTGGAAAATTACACCTTTTCCCCAGAGAGTATGAAGTGGAGATTATAGATCTGTAATTTAGGAACAGCAAAGTTACTTTGTCATGCATCTTTCATCCCTGAGGCCACTTCATGGAATCACAGAATCATTTAGGTTTTGAAAGCCCTCTAAGACCATGGAGTCCAGCCATTAACCCAGCACTGCCAAGGCCACCACTGACCCATGTCCCCAAGTGCCACATCCAGGTGTTTTAAACCCCTCCAGGGATGGGGACTCCACCACTGCCCTGGGCAGCTGTGCCAGGGCTGGACAGCCCTAGATTTCAGATCTTAGAAGAGCAGAAATGAACAGATGTTCATATAGGTGCAGGAAGTTTATAACCTTGTTGGGTTTGAGTTCATCATGACCTCAACACGATGATTGGCATCAGCATTATATGTGTTTCATCTAAACAATAAAACCCAATCTTAATTAATGGGAGATTTCATATCACTTCTAGATTAAAACCTGGTATAATATTTGGTGCTTAATGTCATGTCAGGATGTTTCCTACAATTAAATAGCATGTATTTGCTGTATAATCCTTCCCTATGAAGAGCAATCATTTTTTCTCAGTCCTGACTTTGTTGCTGGTATTAATTGCAGAAAACACTGCTGTATCTTTCTGTTCTGTGTGGGAATTGTGGTTAACCTCTGCTTGATCTGAACCTGCCAATTAGTGGTTACCATAGCTCAGCATCAGCAGTGAACACAGCAAAATGATTTGATCAGCCTATACATGAGGTCTCCTCGTGGGACCTGGGCAAGATCTGGCTGTAAACTGAGTGCAGGCAGCTCTTTGAATTTCCTAAATAAATACCATATGTCAAACCTTTTCACATGCCCCTGTGTAAATTGTTGGTTTGTTTGCACTATGTAACCAGATGTTGTTATATAAAATATCCCCCATGCTGAGAGCTGTTCTGGAGGCTGCAGAGAGCACCTGCCCTTAGCAAAAGCCCTTTTTCCCTTCTCTGTGCAGCAGTTTGTAACACCTTATCTCTTGCTCGGGATGGATTCAGTCTTGATTTACACACCCCAGAAGGAAGCAGCAGGTTATATTTATGCAATGCCCAGTGCCAGCGTTTCCATTAGCCTTGAAAACTGCTCATTCTCTTCTTCCTTCAGGGCAATGTCACTTTTTAGCCCCCAGCCATTGGCCTGAGGTGCAACTGCACATCCCCCAAATGAACAAGATTTGTAGAACCACAGAATGGTTTGGGATGGAAGGAACTATAATGATCATCTATTTTCAACCCCTCTGCCCTGGGCAGGGACACTTTCCACTATTCCAGGTTTCTCCAAGCCCTGTCCCAACCTGTGATTGAACATTCCAGGCATGGGGGATCCACCACCTCTCTGGGCAACCTCTTTCAGTGCTTCACCAGCCTCGCTGTAAAAAACCTCATCCTTAGATCTAATTTCAACCCTCATATCTAATCTTAATTGGCCCTCTTTCTGCTTCCAAGGGCTTCCTTCCTAAGCAATGAAAGACCAGGGGGGAAAAAAGACATTTGTGAGTATTTATCTCTCATAACAACTGTGGGCATTTCAATGCCAGCAACTTTTCAGACCTAACTGCTCCTTTTTTGGAAACAACAGCTTTTCATACACAAAGAGATCTGAGGCAGGACCTCCATCCCTGATCCTCTTCAAATTGTTAATACTGCAGAGCCTGAAGAGAAGAGGACCTTGCAGATTAAGGGGAAAGGTAAGAGGGAGCTCCCAGGCTTTGTTGAGCGCTCAGGGGGGTGAGCAGGACCCATTCTTCCTCCGAGAGGAAAAGGCAGCTCAAGCCACATTTATGAGTTTTCTGACAAAGGAAAGACTTTCTTCAAATAATGAATAGAGTATCTCACAACAATCTTCTGCTTTGATCTGATCAGGTGCCCTTGTCCCTGCTCGCTGCAAAACCTTTGTGCTTTCCCTCCCATTTGGAGAGGTTTGAAGCAATTAAAGGAAAGAGAGAAGAGCTGTTCTGCCATATTATTTTGGAGTTCATTGAAATGGCCTTTGCACAATGTAATGGACCACCAACTGCTGGGAAATTCAATCAGAATACAGCATTACAGTGAAAAATTAGCCTACTAAGGAGCAAGTTCAGTTCTGTTCGACTGAACAACGTACTGAAATATCCCTGAGCATATGGCTCCCCTCTGATCCTCATTTAAAACCACTCTGAACTGATTGATGAGGGAAATTAAAGGGTGCATCTAAGCATTTTCTACAGCTGTCACAACAGAAAATTATTTCATTTTCCTCTATACAGGAATATGGGGCTAAAAATTCTATAGGGCCCCCAGTTCTACCAGCATAGGGTAGATCAGGAATGGGGGCAAAAGGCCTGGGTGATATTTATCCCAAAAATTCTGCTTTTAACCACCTGCTGGCTTCACTCACATCTGTCACCACCAAAGAGCAGAGTCTGTCTCTGGAAATAAAATCATAATGTATTTCACATCAGCAACGTGTTACTATTTTTATTCCTACTCTGGATATCCCTAAACCCCTAACAAGGATTTCTGGTCCCAGGTTTGGATGCAGAAGTGGATCAAATCCAAGTTACTCGTCCAGTAAGGGGAAGTGCTCACCTTTTGGGTTTGATGCACTATACTAGGGAATAACCCTCCCAATTTTTGCTGCTGGTGTCTCCATATTTATGCAGATACCTGGAATCAGGTATTCCCAGAGACTTCCATCCCCCAGACTCCACAGGGGCCAAGGTGTTCTGTCTCCACAGCCACTAGAGATAAACACCCCTGTAAGCAGAGCTGGCAATAGCCTTTTAACGTGCTATAGAAAGTCCTTCCAGCAAAGGGGACAATGGGCAATGAAGAAATAATATTTTAGATCACCTCCACATGAATTTTCAGGGATCATGTGTAGGTTTCTGTATCACTTAGCATGCTGTCTCTTCATGTTCTCCTCAGAAAAGCAGAAAAGAGCCACGCAAAGGTAGAGACACTTTGTGCCAGTTTATCTACAGGGTGATGAAATATCTTGGCATGGAATTATAATTAAGGGAACTGGGTTTGTTCAGCTCCAGATACTGGTATGAAAATTAAGTCTTAAAATAATGGTGATAAATTCTCCAAAATATTTTTTCTTCCCCCTTGAGGCTGAACTAATATTTGAGAAAATAACAAAGGACTTCTTGCAAAATCAGCTGGTAATATGATGTATATATAAGAAGGCTTTTACTAAAAGCTCAAGGATGAACTTTTGAATCATGACCCGTGCTCCAAGAGGAATCTTGTAATACATTCCCCTTGGTCTACCTTCCTCTGGGAAGCAAAGGCATCACAGGAGCCCAGGTTTAAGGATCTGCCATGCCTGGAAGGTGACATAAACTGTCATTTCTGAGCTGAGCTCCATTTCATATTGCAATATGCAATTTATTTGGTTTGGAGATACAGCCCTGCCTGTCTTGTGCTTCTGAAAGCTGATATCCATCATTAGTCCAATAGCAATGCAAGAGTTTCTATGTCTGAAGCTCCCAAAAACACCAAGGGTTTGAATTGTCTTTTTTTGACCTTTTCTTATCTGTGAGTCAGTACTGAGTCAGTATTTCCTTCTCTGGTAATGAGCAGTAAAATCTGCTCATCTTCATAAATATGAGGAAGCCCAGTTAGGATTTCAGGGAAATTTACTGAACTGCTCCGGAACAAAAGAATGCAGCTACTTTGCATTACTGGTGCTGCAAAAGGCTCTTTGTCTTCTACACATCACTACACATTTGTTAATAAGAACCAAAATTACTGGCAGAGCAATGGCATCAACCCCCCATAATAACCTATTGTGAAGCAGTAGCCATATCTGTTATACCTTTTAATAAGCTCAGCAGTCAAAATTCAGTGAATCTCAGCCCACGTGGCTGAGGCAGCTGGATATTATCAAATGTGAGGTTTCAGAAGGCAAAGATGGTTGAAGAGAAATGTAGCAATCACTGGTGAAACCTGTAAACTCTTAAGCCAGGCTCTTCAACAGTAGTCTGATGCCCTAACTTTAATGGGAATTGGGAGGAAGATGTTCCCTAGCAAAATGTAAGGTCTACAAAGAAAAGGAAATGAAGCTGAACTTTTTAAAAAGTAATACATAATTCAAAGCCTGGAATAGATGCCTTATAATGAGAAACTTCACACTTGTTCTGCTTAACAATGTGAAGATTGAGAGTCTCTTGTTTGCGTTGAAAACATCTTTGCGAGTTACAGAGATAATCAAGTTATCTCTGATCTGTTCTATGCTTTGAAAGGGGATAAGTGATCTTACTGGTCTCTTCAGCCGACAAGCGAATGAAAAGACATCCAAAGCTTTTCTCCTGAGCCTGATGACTGTTAATGACTGTGAGAAATGTGCATATCAAATCGCCAGAGTCGAGGTGGCACAAGCATTTTGTAACACTTGCACTAATGCCTTTCATCTTCTTCCCTTACTTCTGCCACCCAAACTGCAGTTTCTCCATTTGGTGCCTCTCTTTTGTGCATCTCACAGGGCTGTGTTTCTCTGTCCAAAGGGGCAGAGCCTGGAGGATGCCTGGAGGTGACACACCATAGGTGACCTCAAAGAGTAGATTTGCCTCCTTGGCAAGGTGCACTAGTCAGTGGTGGCTCCTCGATGCTCTTTTGGCCTCAGTGGCCTGAGTAGCAGGATGATTTTACTGAGGTTGTCTTGAAGTCTCTTGGCACTGGGCCTCTGTGTAAAAGAGCACAGCATATCATAACCCACAGTCATTTTCTTTGAAGTCAATAGAATTCTTTATTCACAAACATTGCTTCTCAACTACAGCTCGTCCAAACGTTGTCCCTGCTCCTATATATTGATCAGGGTTGGTGTCCTGATCTCCTGATTATTACCAGGGAAAAGATACCTCTAAAGATGTCTTATTGCATGGATGTAAAGAGCATTTTTCCTATCAAGGTGCCTTTTTGGCTGGGTTGTGCTAATGATACAACTGCTTGCATGTTGGAATTGATTGTAAGTAGAGCTGACTTGAGCTGTTCATGCTGTCTGAGTGATTAAAATTCTCCAGATGGATCCTCAAAATGCAAAGGTCATATAATTAGTCTCCTTTTAAGTGAGAAATTCTTTCTCCAGGGTCTATCTGCAAAGTAGTATGTAATATGGGTATCTCTGCAGAGTTCAGTTTAGAGGGTCTTTGTGCTGTAACACTTCCCAGATTTAGGAGAATGGTCCCAATTTCAAAGATAGGCACTTTGTGCTTCAGAATGAATGTCATATGAGCAGCAAAGACCTTTATTATGAAGTTGTTAAGTAACAAGCTTAACTTTTTATTCTATGTTTTTAGTCTCAGTTTGTTTGCTCCTTTAAACCTCCCCTAGATTGCCATGGAGTATTTTGTGGGGGTTTTGATCTGTATTAACTACAGATGTATTTGCTAAAAGAAAATATGACTTGAAAAAGATGCCAGGTTTTTATTTTCCTAATTGTAAGTCGTGGAAATAAATAGTTGTTAAAACATTTCAATAACCTTGATTACATTATTAATTATTTTAAAAACCTAGAAAAGCAGTTGGCCCTTCTGTCTTCCTCAAAGCTTTCATTTAACTTAAATTACCAGATATTTACTTGAATTTAAGTGTAAACTTCAACCACGAGTTTTCTCCTGTATTTTCTGCCACATTTTGCCTCTGATGCATCTAAAGGGGGTTGAAAATTTTCTCATACACAGGACAAGTACACACACTCTGAAGTGGAAACTGAGTGCAGCTTTTCTTGGAAAGCACTTTATTTCCACTCAAAGGAGAAGACTGATTTTAGTCAGTGCTTTCTGAATTCCAAAAAAGGTGGAGAAGTCCTCCAGTTTCCAGCAGAACTTGGGGATGATGTGTGCAGCAATGTAAGCACAGGGAAAGGGATTACAAGGGAAAGCTTCCCTTTTGAGGTCTCATGGAAGGTCTGGAGTAAAGGAGTCTTCATTTAGCACAACCTCATCATCACCCACCACATTTTTATTGGTTTCTGTGCTCCTTTTCACTCGTTCCTTCTCCACCTTGTTACCTGGCAAGTGACTCTTGCACACCAAACCATTCTGTCCTCAAGTTTCCCCCTAAAGATTCTTTCCAAATTCTAACCCCAGTGGGTTTTAATTCTACTTTTACTCCAGTTCTAGATGGGGTTTCCTGTGGTTTGGGATGGAAGGCTTTATTTGGATATTGAGGAATGTTGATGGCAGATGTACAGCAGTGGTTGTGCTCTAGCTCTGGACTCCACTGTGGCCAGAACAGACTTTTTTTCCTCTAGGAAGAGTCCATTAGGATCTGAATGAATTTAAATTATTATCTCTTTTTACAGATCTCCAGTTTTATAACGTGACTAATTCAATCTCACTTAAATGTAATAGTAATCTCATCTTAAAAGCTGACAATTTTTCTGAAAACTGTCTTCTGGTTTTAAAGGACCATATAATTTCTAGCAAGGCTGGTCTATTAATAATTTATTTCTACTGTTTCTCTCTTTTCTTTCAGAGTTATATTCATTGTCTTCTGTAATTCCATCTTTTGTTTCTCTCTTTCTTTTGAGCTTTCTGGGTGAAGGAGGAAAACTGGTGAGACTATAATTAAACTCCACCTAGAGTTGTCTATCCTGGATAGACTCAAATATCAAGGTCACCTTTCTAAATTTTGTTCATTGTGAATTATATAAAGAACTGAGTTTAAGACATCTGACCTTTTAGTCATCATATTTAAAAAAGTTGCACATCTTTGTACATTTTAAAATGCATATAGTGCTCCTGATGTTTAAAAAATATTCTATATATATGTATATTCATTAAAAATGCAAATCAAAGGGGAAAACATGGTCAGATTAATCCTTGAGAACTCAATTCCATCGTTTAATCTTGGATAAACATATATGCCACCTAATGGAGAGAAATAAGGAACTTCTGAAAAGCTGAAAAGTTTGGGGACAGCAGTAGCTGAGGATGCTGAAAAGTAAAAAGGAAGGTTCTGATTTTTAAAGTAAAGCTAAAATCTCTCTCTTAACCTTTAAAAATGTATGTTAATGCTCAGCTTACGCAAGAAGTCTGAGCCTGACAAAGGGAATGGCAGGAGATAATCCATGATGGACAATTACTGAACTGCAGGTCCTCAGAAAGAGTTCCGTGCCACAGCTGGCCATTCCACAGGGAAATGGGGACATTTCCAGCAATGCTTTGATCCTCACTAACCATTCTCATGAGCTGTGTCTTTGCCAAGAATGCAAGGAAATGGATAGGATGCTCTTCTCTCCTTAGTGAGGAAAAAGCTCACCCAGGTGCCACCAGGCACCAGCTTCTCTCCTTCCAGATGCAAACCCCAAGGGCTGCCCAGGCTCCAGCTGTCACCACAGCCCATTCCCCAACACCACAGGTCGGCACAAAGCAAATCTCCTGTGCCACAGCTGCTCCTCCAAGGCTCAGGGGTGATCTGTCCCTCTATATTTTAGGATGGAGGATTGTGGTTTCCCCCTTGTACCTCTTTACGTGTACAATTTTGAACACAGCACTCTCTGCTCAGCCCTGGGAAGCAACTAAATACTGTTTTCAGCCAGTCTTCTGCACTAAACACACCCTCTGCTGCCTGTGGAATATGCTCATAAATTTAAATCAATACTGAGCCTGGAGTCTCCACTCCTTGAGAGGAGCACATTTTTTATGGTGCAAGTATATGGCCAAGACTCCAGAGGCTGAACCCCTGTCTGCCAACCAACATCTGGGGCATCATTTTTTAAGGCAAACATTCTAGGTCATTATAAACTGCACTAATCTCCCTTGTTGAAATTTACATTTCTAAACCAAAGAGGGATCATGATGCATTTTTCCTGTCACATGTTATGGCATTTAACCAGGAGGTTAATTCATTGATTGACTTACTGCTTCTCTTCAGCCTGCTTTGCTACTAATCTTCCATACAAATGGGGTTAAGGGATATAATTTAGATTTCCCAGCATAAACAAAGCATACAACGAGCCTGCTAGGATGTAAAGCTTGGGGGATTGGGGGGATAAGAAGAAAACAGCACAGCCGAAGCAAAACTAAAATTAGCACATGCTGGAAAAGGTGACAATTAGAAGGAAAAAAGTGGGGAAAGGAAAATTTCGGCTTCCAGCAGCCCGGGCTGGGCACAAAGGCAGAGGGGATGGAGAAGAGAGCACTGTCCCTCCCACCTTGTGTTAGTGAGCCAGCCTGGATGCAGATCAAGGGCTCCCCCTTCTTGTGATGCCTGAAATCAGTGCCCAGTGTGTAGGGCTGAGGGTTCCCCTGTTCCTCCTGCTGTCCACAGTGGTCGGAAGACCCCCAAAGCACACCATGAGCCCCCACGTTTGTCACTGCCATGGCTGCAATGGGCAATATCTGGTCCAGTTGACTTAAAGCACCCAAAACACACAAACTAAAAGAAAGAAATGAAATACTTGTGTTGCTTTGAACACCGTCCAGCAAAAGCCCCCAGCTGAAAGATCTTGCTTCCTGGAACAACTGGAAAAAATAAAACCACTGTGTTTGTTTCCAGCTCAGTTTCTGTGCCCACCTCTCATCCTGCCCCAGCACGGAGCAATCCTGCCCCTACAGACTCAGAGGAGATGGGGGAAACCAGCACCTTTCCACAGCAAAGGTTTAGGAGAAGGTCTGAAACACGAGGCATGAAGGTGTGAATATGCAAGGCAATTATAGAATGACAGAATGATTTGGGTTGGAAAGGACCTTAAAGGTCATTCAGTCCCCCCCTGCCATGGGCAGGGACACCTTCCACCAGCCCAGGGTGCTCCAAGCCCCATCCAACCTGGCCTTGGACACT
>JAWWEE010000159.1:31652248-31673900 GCA_035221455.1 Xenops minutus
GTGCCAGGGCCTGCCCACCCTCCCAGCCAGCAATTCCTTCCCAATATCCCATCTATCCCTGCCCTCTGGCAGTGGGAGGCCATTCCCTGTGTCCTGTCCCTCCATGCCATTGTCCAAAGTCCTTCTCCAGCTCTCCTGGAGCCCCTTTAGGCACTGGAAGGGGATCTGAGATCTTCCTGGAGGCTCCATTCGAATTAATGGAATAGGATTAGGCAAAGGATTTTTACCCCTCTGCCACAGTTTTCTTCTCTCTCCCATCTTTTGGTTTAAAATGCTTTAATTATGGAAATCAAGAGATTTTTCCACCGGGTAAATAAGGGGAAAATGAGTAAATGTCAAGTTCAGAAACGAGGGAAGGAGTCGCTGGGTGAGGAGTCGCAGCTGCTTTTTCAGAGAGTTCTGTGTTTGAGCCACGATCTCCTGCTTGCTCTGGCAGGGAAAACCATCCTCTCAGTAGATGGTGGCAAAGGCCACTGTTGGAAAAGGTTTAGTGAGATGCTGACTCCAATCTGTCTGCAAAACATTGTCTTTTTTTTGGTAAAAAATCCAACCAAAACAAGCGTGCTTTGAATACCAGTGGCTGAATTCAAATCCTCGCTAAGACTTTGACCCAGGTGAAAAGGTGAGAAACCTTTACTAATTTTGGTGTCTTCAGTCTGGTCATTGTTCTTTAGCCTGGGCAAACTGTTGTCCCAATTGTTTTTTTCTTCAGAAACAACAAAATAAAGTTCTTTGTGCCTGTCTGTACCTTATATTGTAATAAGAGGGCTTTACTGGAAGGATAAGGTGGCACAAGTCTCAAGTTGTAGCCCATGCAGCCCACAAGGACACATTTGCCTTTACAGACATTGAGCCAGTCATCAAAAGAAAGGGAAAACTGAAAAGATTTTAATGGATACACTAATTTTTTAATAAAAATTGTATCTTAATTGAATAAAAGATTGTTCACATGATTCCATTTTCGGCCAGAGTCAGAGAATATTTAAAAATTACAGAATTTTCATCAAATGTTCACTGGCTTTCTATGTCACTTTTAAAGAAACCTGTAGAAAATTAGTGTAACAAGAAGTTTTCCCCTTAGTTTAACGAGACTGTAAGTCAGGGAGTTAGCATGGATTGACTAACAAAGCCACCTTCCCTGAAAAATATTTATTCAATATTTGGCTGCTTTTCCCTCTTTGTCTGATTTTAGTCTCACCAAACCCAAACACAAAGTTGAGGGACATTGTCTGGGAGCTGGACAAGAAAAATAAGTGCAAGAGTGTTTTCTGATCTGCTCCAGTTAGAAATGAAATGGATTGCTCTCTATTTTTTTTTATTAGTGTGTCTGAGCAACTTTGATTTTTTGGGAACATACCAAGCCAGAAGGATTCAAAATGTTCCCAGGATACAAGAGGGTAATTGAAGTTGAGAAGTCCTGTTTACTGTTCTCGTGGAGGGGCTGGAATTTTTGGGCTGGTTTGTCTTTTCTTTACCACCACCACTAAGTGGTAAAGGATGTGGCTGAAATGTGTCTGGCAGATCCCAAAGAGCATGTGAATCCCAGTATTGGGAGTAGGGAGCAAGTCACCAGGAAAATGTCACTATTTTCCTGTCATTCATGACAGTTTTTGACAATGGAACAGGTTGCCCAGAGAGTTGTAGATGCCCCATCCCTGGAATTGTTCCAGACCAGGTTGGACAGGACTTGGAGCAACCTGGGCTAGTGGGAGGTGTCCCTGCCCATGGCAAGGGGTGGGACTGGATTATCTCTGAGCATCCTTCCAACCCAAACCTCTCTGTGATTCTATATCTAGAGCTGTGAGATACATTTTGGGTGTGAATATCCCTCAATTCGAACACTCTTGGTGTGGATGCAAAAACACAATGAATGAATAACACTCTGAGGACAGACTCAACATTAATTAAGATTTCCTTCCTTTTTGAAGATCTCTGTCTGTACTTTAGAAAACAACACCATTGTGACTTCATCACACAATATGTCCAAGGAAGGCAGAGATTTTTTTTGAGTTAGAAAATGTATTTTGCCTACCCTTGTATTCTCAGGGTAAGGATTACCCTGGATCTGTTTGTTGTACTTTCTGCCATACAGGCTGGTCTCCTGTGACTTACTGAGGAGGATGTTTTCTGCATTAAAAAGCTTTTTCTTTAAACAAACCGTGACATGGCTTTTCATCCAGCTGACAAAACAAAACACAACGTTTTCAGTAGTATGTAGGAGTGGCTTTGGGGGTCTTCTGTTTACATGCAAGAATTACTTGAGGCAATGAATCAAATTGCTGGCATCTAGTTTTGTCAGGACCCTACAGTTTCTTTTTCTCTGTGTAATAATATTTACTCTCAAAGCACCCCCAACTACAGCCTCAAATGGCAGTGCAATAGATAAATTTCACTTGCAAGATAACAACAGACACTTCCTTTTTTCCCTTACCATGAGACTTTGGTTTCTGCTTCAGATTCCTTCACTTAGTTCTTCCCCTACCCTCATTTTTCTCCAGCAAGTTCCATAAGCTGATTCTTCATATCTATCAGCTTGAAAAAAATGCACAGTCTGAGACAGAAATATTATTAAAAAGCTTTTGTATATCTCAAACCCAGCTCGTTTGTTTTATTTAAATAAGAGCACATTTTTTCAAATTTGCTACCATTTCTTGGTAATAACCCACGGTGCATTAATAAAATATGTTTTGTTGCTTGCAGTCTCTGTGTGCTTTCCAGAGGTTATTCCAGTAACAAAAGCACATCCAGATATGTTCTTTAAGTGAAGCAAAGGAAAACAAACAAGGTCAGCCCAGCAGAGAGGTTTCAGTGGCACAAAATCTGTACAGCTTTGAACCCTGGCCCTTGTTAGTTCCCCTGGTCCAGCTGAGGAAATGCACTCTGTGCCTTTGGAGGTTTCTTGAGAAGAGGTCAGTGAAGCACCCACAGAGCTTTTTGGGGCCAAGGTGATGTCCTACCCCAAAGCCTTCCTCTGTTTGACCCCCTGAGTCCCATTGACTTCATTTGGATTTTCACTGAAAAGAGATAAAATTATTCCAATTTTCTGATTACTGAAAAAATATGATTAATCTTAAATGCTAATAAAAATTTACATTTAGAAAATGTAATGTTGAGTCCAGGCAAGCTGAGCAAAGTTGCAAGCAAGAAAACATTCCATTTTAAAAATAGTAGAACCTTTGTTGTTGTTCTTATTATTGTTATCACTGAAGGAAAGAGGGAACAGAAAGTATAAGAACCCCTATTCTATTTCTTAATGTTCTAATGAGTCCTGAGTCACAGGGCTTTTCTTCTTGGGTTAGAGCATTAATAAGAGTGTAATTTCCTAGTTGGCTGTGTGTCAGGAGTATAGTCTTTATCCTGCTTTTTAGGACAATTAACACTTAGAAGACGGTGATTAAGTTACGCCTGTTCCACAGTAACTGATGTGGGAATTCCCAGAGTCAATACCCTCAAACACCCACTGTTCTATTCAGTTAACTTACTTGCTATTTAACTAATTGGGAGTGAAATGGTCAAGTAATTATATACTCAGGGCCATTGTGGTTACAGTAGAAAACTTTAAGTACTCTATTTGCAGATATTTGGGATTTTGTGGTGATTTAAACAAACAATGTCTCAGTAACAGGAACTCGGTCTGTAGCTCTAGCAGGCATTAAGCAGAATGGGGTCAGACATTGGAAGCGTCTTTCCTAGGAAAAGAAATTTCAATTCAGATTTTTGATCTGAATTTTCTTTTTTTTTTTTTTTTCCCCTTAAAAAAATTGTTACAAGTCACTTCTTGCTCAGGTAACCCTTAGAAATCACTGGAGCTGGTCCTGTCCTCAACAGGAACACAACCTGCTGTTTCTGTGCTTGTTTGCAGAGATAAAATGCCAGCTCTGCAAAGAGAGGAGTTCCACAGCAGATCATTTTGAAGGGAGTCCTGACAGTTCAACCATGAACCAGAACAAAGATGTGTTGAAATGTAGTTTCTCCCAGCCTTTTCTTTTTTAAATATTTGTACTATTTTTGTAATTTTTAAATCAAACTTTGAAAATTTCGACCAAACACCTGACTTCATGCCTTTTTATTCTTTATTTAGAAATGTATGTGGTATTTTAGATGAAAACGTATGTGGAAATGTATATGCTGAGATGTCAACAGAGATAACTAAGTGTTTTCCTCTCAGCATGTCACTCACCAGCTCCACCATCCCTCAGGACATTGCCTTAAGGGGCTGGGAATGAGCTGGTGGAAGCAGGAAGGGATGATAAAAGTGAAGGATTGAGGTTTAACAAATTTAAGATCCCTCTCCAGTGGATTTGAGTATTTGTTCCTCTTTCTCCACCAATAGTGTCCAACTCAACGTGATGGCAGCTGGAATTGTGACATTTCACTTCAACCATACGAGTGCTCAGCTACTATTTTACAGAATTTGTACCTGTTTCCTTCTAAACTATCAGGATCAGCCTCATGCTGCTTCCTTAAACTTAGCAGAAGTAAAGAGAAAAAGCTCTTGGAATAACAAACCAAAATAATAACATATTTTATAAAGACAGCTCCAGTCCTGCCATCCACAAAATGACAGCTTTATATAACTGGGCAAGAGCTGGCTTTTAATAGAAACCATAATAAATGCATTAAATAAAACCATGTGGTGCTAATTGGTTCAAGACCTGCTCTATTTTCTTGTGTTGGCTCTTCCTTCTCCTTTAGCTCAGCATAGGTTTGGTATTTCCTAAAAGTCTCAGGTGTTAGAACAGAAAATGCATTTTTATTTATATAGTGTTTGTCATGGTACGAGCAGAGAAATGTGCTGGTTTAAGCTCAAGGTATAAACAGATTCTCTTGTGGAACTAAATGAATGCAAATAGCTGCCTTTTTGAGGAATGTTACCTGTCAAGTACCCAACTCCCCTGCAGCAAAAATGAGGTAAAGAATGAGGCCAATCCACGGATTTGTGTTCTCTGTGTGGGCTTCCAGTGTTTGCCTTGACCTGGAAGAGGGCTGGAGATCAGCCAGCCACTGAGAGCAGCACACCCCAAACACTCCAGGAAAGCAGACCACGAAGAGCAACGTTGCACAGACCGTGCCAGCCATGGAAGATTTTATTACAAGTCATCTGGTAATGAATATTTTCTTTAAAGGTCTGTCAGATGAACTTATTTAATGTGCAAGAGTCTCTACTTTCTTTTAAAAAGAAGTTTATTTCTATTCACATGGCTGGGAAGGCAAACATGAAAATGAAATAGGAAACCCATAGATAACAGGGCAAGGCAACTTTCAGAAGAAGCCCAAATGTTTTATTTTAATTAATCTCACATTTTGTGGGTTTGGACTCACATTTTTCAATACATGGCATTAACAGCAGCTCACATGTTGTATGTAATATTTTTGCATTTAATTCAACCTGAATGATCTGAAAGTACAGGATTTCTTAAGTGACCAAATGGTTTTTAGAGAGTTTCTGTTGCCCTGTACATACACCATGGTCCAAGAATGGAGCTCCAGGATTGCTCAGTAAAACTGACCCATCAGCACCTTTACAGCATGAGATATCCTACAGATGCCTGGGCTGAAACACAACTTTTGTAGAAGTTAAGATGCTTTCCTGGATATTCCCAAACAGATCCAAAGGGAGATAGGATAGTCAAGACAACCAACACTGCAGAGCCTCACTCGTCCCCAGCCCCCTGGCTATGAGCAATAGCAATGCACAACAGAGAAATCTGAACCATTACAAGGATTTTGGGGAAGAATGGAAAGCAGTGCATGGGAATTAAAGCAGTGTTTGAAAGACCCCAGGGTACTACAGCAACACCAGCCCAAAGGTCTCTTATTCTTTCCTTAAAGGCTTGAAACACGCCCTGTAGTTTTAGAAATTATGGTTTTTCTATAGAATTATAGAATGGTTTGGGTGGCAGGGACATTAAAGCTCATTTCATTCCAACCTCCCTGTCACAGGGAGGGGAACAACCCACAAATAATAATTTGGGGGGATTTTATTTGTCATGAGAAGTAAAAACCTGCTATTTTCACTTAGGGAGGTGGATGATACGTACAAAGAGATCAAACCTTCTTTTACTTTATTATGGCTGATAATAATCTTCTCTTTACTTTATGAGAACTTCTTCATGGCAATTAAAAAACCATATCTTTCACTCCCTGTATTTAATGAGAAGCCAACTTGAGTCATTAACTCCCATCCCATGTAATGCCAGGTTGCCATATAAATAGATGCTAAATTCAGAGAGGTCCCTAAAACCCCACCTGAGGTTTCCTAAACCCCACAGACTATCCCACTTATCCCAGCAACACACTCAAGACCTCACCTCAAAGGTCATGTTATGAAGCACCCCAGAGAGAAAGCAGGAATGATGTAGGAAATTCCCACTTACTTTAGCTCCCTGCAAAAGCACCAGTATCACTGTTGGATAAAACTCCCAAATGTGTATATAAATGTCCATAGATTTTAAGTAAATTCCTCAATTTTTCTTTCTTTCCTTTTTTTCCCCCTGGACAAGCAATTTGTGATGTTCCACTCTTTTCTTATTTATGCATCTGGAAATGCCTTGTTGATAAAGCACCACTCTCTCCAGGCCATATAAAATTTTGATGAGACATGTTCTTCTACAGGGGAGGGAGTACATTCAACATTTCATCCCAAAGTGCCTACTCAAACTGGGCCAGTCCATCCTTTCCATTCAAACAGGCTTGCAGTTTGGGTTTGCTGCTGGTAAGAACAAGTTGCTGCTGTGAGAAACTCCCCTCCAACAGTGGCCAAGCTCCTTCCCACTCACCAGCTGACTCCCAGCAGGCGTGTTGGATGCACATGTGAGTGCTCAGGACCTGCTGAGCTGTGACCTGCCCTTGATGTGACCACCACTGGGACAACACCTCCCACAGCTGGGACTGGCTGCTCCCACAAAGCTTCATGCCATCCCACCCTCGTGCAGAGAAGAAAGGAAGTGTCTTCTCACCCAAGGAAACACCCAGAGGAGCCCCAGTGCTTTGGAGAGTTTCCCAGGAGCTCCTGTTCTTCTCCCCATGGGTGATTTTGGCACTGCCCCACCTACTCCTGCTGTCCCTGTGCAGCCACCCTGCATTCCCCACGGTGCACACGTGGGTTTGTCTGCAGGAGGGATGTCCCTGCTAAGGAGAAGCAATGCAGGGGCACCATCTCTTAGGATTTGTCCATAGATGACACCCAAGCTGAGAATCTCAGAGGAGCTCCTGCTCCCAGTCCTTGGGAACCTGCCCTCTGGTTCTGCCTGCTGGGATTCACCCACCCGCACTCAGAATGGACAGAGGAGGATTTCCTACGTGTCAGTAGAATTCTTTCCTAAGCAATAATTAAAAGGACAAGAAGATTAATCTCTACAAGGCACATCCCATGATAAATGGATCAGAGGGCAGATCCTGCAGATCCCAACACTCCAATCCTCCTTGTGTCTGTAGGGATGTTGTATGAAGGAACCTTCCTTTTCTTTATTTTATTGTGACTGCATCACATCTTTTCATTTTGCACTGAAAAACTTGCCACGTTATTTTGTGTACTCCTTATTTTCAGGGTGGAACTTCCAGTGATTGCAGATGACATACTGTCTTGTGATTTTGGCTGAGGTTTTCTTTAATCCTTAGCCAGCAAGAAATCCTTTGAAGCAGCAGAACTGTGCTTCTCTGCAGGTTGATCTGGACACAAAAGAATCAGAGGCAGTTCCAGGCAAATGTGCTGGAGCAGAAATCACAGACTTGCTGCTGGGTCCCTGACAGCTCTGGATGGAATCACAGAATATCCTGAATTGGAAGAGACCCACAAGGATCATCAAAGTCCAGCTCTTGGCCCTGCACAGGACACCCCAAGAATGCCACTATGTCTGTGCTTTAGTTTTTCTTGCTTCCTCCCTGCTCCAGAGAGAGGAATATCAGGGAGAGGACCATGTTCCATCGAGTGCCCCCCTACTACTGTCTTTAGATCAACAACAAAATCCTCACTGCAGGGGCTCTCAACCAGCAGAGCTGGGGTTTTGTCCACACAGAGCCCTGAGCCAAAGCATTTCCAAGGCTTCCTGCTGCTCCCCCTCCTCAGCAGAGCTCCAGGATGGGACCACCAGAGTGAGAACCAGCTGACCTTTAGTCTTGGGAGGGGCTGGTCGATGGGGAGCATGTCAGCTCTGTTCCATCCTTGCTGTTCACCCTCTTCAAGTGTGCAACTGGAGCAGCATGTCGAAATGGAGAGGAAACAAATCACCTGGAGGTGCACAGGTCTCAGCTGAGGCTGCAGAGCTTCAGCAAATATGGTTATAATCCAAGCTGGGATGGACCAGCAGCATGCTCTGATCCCCAAAAATTGTCCTGAAACCCAACCACCCTTTCCACAAGTACCACAGAGCTTGGAAGTGCAAAAGCAGGAAAAAAAAGCTGGAGCTCTGAGGAAATGAGAGCAGCCAAACGTATTTTCCCTTTGCTGATAAAAATCTCTTAGCAAAGGGACTTTTTGGATTAGAGGAGCAGCCTGAGAGTAATGACTCCTCTCATTTCCATCCCTCACAAAGTGCCCATCCCACAGGAGGATGCAAGGTGGGCTTGTGCTTCCTTGGGCTGCTTTGAACATCTCAAGGAAGTTAAAATTTCCCATATGGAAACCACAGAATAGTGCAGGGCTTCAGCTCTGCTGTGCAGGGGCACGTTTCACTTAATTTTCATGCTGGAAGAAGCGAAAGCAATTTTTTCCCCAAATATATTCAATAAAATAGAAAAAGATGGTGGATGATGGAATAAGTGTTGCTGCCCCTTACAGTCATATTCAAATTGACTTGAAACATGTAAAGTGATTTCTAAACTGCAGTGAACATCATTGCATGCACATTTTATGCATCTAAATGTCCTGTTGTGACTCTCCTGGAGATGCTTTTCTTGAGTAATATTCTCTGGGCTCTGCACCTCAGTGTATACCTTTTCCTTAGCCTGAACAGGGAAAAACTTTGAAAGATTGTAAATCAGGGGAAAAAATATTTATACTTCAGTGTTCTTCCTGATGTGTTACACTGTGCATGTGCTACATGGGCTGTGTCCCTGACCATGATGGGGGAGCTGGGTCAAGGTGGTCCTTAAGGTCCCTTCCAACCCAAACCATTCTGGGATTCGAGAAAAGACTTTGGCACTGAAACATGTTGTGAGGCAGCAGCTCCAGGACCCTGTCAAGGCATCCAGCTGGGCTCTTGTGCAACTGTGGGAGTGTTCACACTCAGTAACCCTGGGTTTGTGTTTAAAAACAACTTATTTAGAGGGTATTCATCATAGTAAAGGTTTCTTCAAGTGGCATCTTGAAGAAAAGCAGGATGCAAGTGTTTCCATCAACCTATCCTGCAAACCTGAGCCCCTGTCATTTGTTTTACATCTACCCCTTAAAACTGGGTTAATGTGAAAATGCTTCAAGGATAACCAGGAACCAGCTCAGCTTATTCTGGGAAATTGTTTGAACTGCAGAGCAGAAAATCTGCAGCATGTGTGTAGAAATCTGTGGCTCTGGGGAAAAGCAGGACAAACATGTCAGGAAACTCAGGCCTGAATGGGGCTAAATAACAAGGGGCATGCTTCCAAGTATATGAAATAATTATTTAAAAAAATAATCAGTATTTTCTTGGTTCTTGGATTTAAAGACCACCAGTTTTTGGCTGCCTTCACAAAGCTTTGTAAAAAGCTGCATGTATCAAAAACATCTCAGGGTATTGTTCAAGCTACTTATTCTAAGCAGTTACATTCCCCATATTCCCTTTTGCCCTGTCCTTATAAAGCAGCCAGAATGCAAACACCAGGCTGGTTCTCAGCAGCAGAGGAATTTCTCCCCATGCCTTTACACAAGCCCTACCAAGCTCTCTCAGCTGGCCTTCAGTCTTCTCACCTGGAGCTGTGTGTGGTCTCCTGCCCAGCCACAGGCTGGCTTTCCTAAATAACCTTCTGGTTTTAATTCCAGGTTATCTCATGAGACAAGGACATTTTGGGGATATTTGACTCTGGGGGGAATTTTAGTTTAGGTGTAGTGCCAAGCCAGCGTGGCTGGTTTGCCTCCTGATGTTTGCCAGCCTGGAGGGCAGGCAAAGTGAGCCCAGGTCTGTCCTGTTAGAGGCTTCTGGAAGCATCATGAGAATGTAGGGATGGTACAGTCATTAAAATCTTCTGCTTCCCTAGGAAGTGGGGGATAGCTGCAAGGTCATCACCCTTTCCCTTAGGATTGATGGCCACAGCCATGAGCTGGGTGTGTTTGTCTGTGGGGGGGAAATCTTTGATGCAGCATTCTTGAAAGGAAAGAAAATAAAGAAGACATGAAAAATTAAGAGCATGCAGCCCTTAAAAAAAGTAGTCCTGATGTTGTAAACACCCACAACTGAGAGCACTTCACATTTGAAAGGTTTGCAGTCCAAAATTTTTGAGGTACCTGCCAAGACAGCAGTGAACAGTGAACACCTCTTGCTGGCTGGTTTTCTTTACAGATGGAGGACCAAATCACTCTGGCAAATGCCAAGATTTCTCTAAAATAAATCAACTTACCGCCACCCTCAGCAGAGCTGCCCTTGGAGCCTTTCATATCTCTCTGCTCCGAGTTCTCCATTTCTCCAGCACATCAATTCCTGAACTTCAGAGTGTTAAAATTCCCAATTTCTTGGCTCTGCTATCAGTTAACTTCAGCAAACTCTGCCTCCTGCAGTGCTGGACACCTACAGTTTCTGCCTCCTGAGGTTTTATCATACTCACACTTGAGCTAGTCCAAGTGCTTTGAACCTCCTGGCTTCAGAAGCTCGGGATTTTGATTGTTTGCTGAATTGTTCTGTTTCAAATGCCTCCCTTAGCTCATGCTGTGCTGCCTTCACCCCCCAGCCTGTAATTCCACAGCAGGATGTACCTACCAGGGTGTTCATTAAGCAATAATCACTTCTGTAGCCCGTATAGAAGAAAGGGAAACCACTGAAAAGCAGTGTAAATGTATAAATTCAGTACTTCCCAAGTCCAGCATTACAAAAGCTCAGCCCCAGTCAGAATGACAGCACTGCTCTGCAGTACAGCCTGCTGAAGGGAAATATTCTTTTAACCCAGTTTAAGGAAGGCACACATTAACTATTGAAACAGGCCAGACTTGATTCACACTTGGCTTTGGATTGGGATCAAATGTCTCAGGGTTCACCCTGGGCCATATGACACAGCACTGTCAAGGACTGAGTCATATATACCAGTTTGGTAGGTGTTATTTACATTTTTTTTTCAGCCTTAGAGACTTTTGTTCATTTGTTGATAGCACTACTGAAGCCAAAGATGCTTTTGGCAGCACTCAGTTTGGGAATACCCCTGAGCCAACAGAGCACTTAATGATTGTTGTTAATGATTCAATAAATATAAATACTGAGCTGACTACTGAGTGTGCCTCTGTCCCAGGAGGAATTTCCAGTGGGGATGAATTGTCCATATGTCCCTTTCCTGATACACCATACTACAGGATAACTAAATATTGCACTGCAATTATAAACTCAGGGAAGTTGGGCTTACGAGTTTGCCAGTCACAACAAGGAAGTGGGATTTTTATTTGGTACTTTCAAAATTCCATTGGGATTTGAGAAGGGGTTTGTATCCAGCAAAATGGAACAGAGTGAATTTGAAGGTCCCCCAGGCAGGAGAGAAAAGAGGGATTGTGATACCAGTGGCTTTACCTGAATAGCATCGATGCCATGAGGTTGAGCTTGATGATCTTACAGGACTTTTCCAACCTAAACAGTTCTGTGATTTTATTCTGCATGAAAATGGTACTCCTGAGCAAGTTTCAGCCTTTTTGCCTGAATCTCCCCGTGCTGTTTGTGTTATGTTTTTTGCTGTGCTCCGGCGCAGGAGCTGGGTCTGGCTGTTCCTTTGGATTTCCAGCTGCAGCTGAATTTCCAGCTATGCCCTGCCCTCTTGTGGTATCTTGCTGGCCTCATCATGCTTGTTTCTAGTCTTATACCACTGGAAAATGAATGTCTGGTGATACCTCAAGGCTGCACTGGAGGGTGGCATTGTCTGCTGTCCCACATTGCCTCTGTCAGCATCATCACACCCCAGCACCAAAAATCACCAACGAGGTTCCCCACAAACAGAGCCCAAAATAAAAGGCATATTATCTCTTTGCCATCTGCTATACATCCTCTGAACAAGAGTCCTGCCCTTTATGGGTCCTCCCTGCTCTCAGGGACAGAGGATGCCTGAGAGATCTAATGTCAGCCCTTTTCTTAGCTAGAAATACAGTACTTAGCCTCTCCTTCAGACTCCAATCAAGCACCTCCTGTTCTTATTTTAGATTTTCCCCTCAATAATTGTTCTGTTCCTTTTCTGTTTCTGTTCCAAATAGTGTTTGCTCCTTCCCAAGCCTAAATGAAGCACTGGACTCTTATACAAGCTGAGCAGAGGAAGGTGAGGAACCCACATTTCTATGGATCCCATCCCTGTTCCTCCTGATCTTGAATTTAGACCTCTCAGTATAACACACAACAAAAGCCAAGTCTTCAGTGGGCTCAGCCAGTGCCTTTCCACTCCAGGCAACATAATTTCCCCAGGTTATATCATTATTTTCCTTTTCTAAACCTCTCCAGATGGTGGGAAAAAAATAAAAAATCCACCTTTTCATTTGACAGCTGCACCTCCCTTTCTGCTTATTTCTCTCTTTTATTTCTTCTCATTTTTGTCTCCCTTGCTTGGGTTTACTTTCTTCCATGCAATTTTGCATGAGCGACTTGTCTCAGCGCTCCAGGATTTCATTTAACTCAGCTGCAGGATTTCTTATTTTCCCTCTTTCTCCAAACATTTCTGTAGCTGGTGTGTCACAGCCTTTGCCTGCTTGCCCTGCCATAGGGCCACACTGCCCAGGGTGCCCAGATTTTACCAATTCACAGCAGTTTTCACTGCTTTCTATCTCTGATTTCAGCATCATAGAGGAGGAGTGAATGTGTAGACCAAATTAACCACAGAGGCAGGACAGCACAGAGGGCAACCCTTGGCTTCTTCCAGTCCTGGGATAGCTTGGCTGGAGATATGAGTGTATTTCTGCTTTAATGCCTGTTTAATGTCAGCACGACTTTTCCTCAAGGAACTCTCACTCTTCTCATAGAAGACCTGAGAAAGCAACAGTCACTTAAATAAAGTTTATGTTTAAATCAATATACACACACCACGTGGCACCACAAGGGAAGACAGAAAAACTGGGAATGGTTTAAATCACACTGTGCACTGGTCTGACTTGCAGATGTGTTCAACGAGTCTATAAACCAAGAAAAATAAATGCTGAAGTTTTTTACCAGCCTTTTTTTTCCCCAAATTTCCAGGTGGAAGATGTCCCAGCTTGGGTGACTAAAGTGTGAGAAGCCTTGGATGAATGGTGGCTCAGTACATGTGTGATGCAGGCAACCCCAAATCCATGCTCCCTGGGAAAACCAATGTGTCCAATGACCAGGATGCACTGGGTTTAGCCTCATCAAAAGCTGAACCCCAACTTATTCCCAAGTCATTTATGGCTTAGGCCTCTGTAGCTTAAATCAAATAAGGTTTTGGGAGCTGCTCTCAGGCTGGTCGTCCACTTCTGAGTGCCAGCAGAACCCTTCCCTCTCCTCATTCCCGTTCATTAGCAGTGCAAGAGATAATTGTCTAAGCTGAGGAAAGAGCTGCAAATCATTCTGTCCCCCTTTTGATGGCAAAGGGCAGTGCTTGTCCATGTTCTCCTCGGAGAAGGTGTCCTGTGCAGCAGCTTTGTCACGTAGCACTGTCACACAGCACCTGCTACTGCAGTGACTAAACAGCAATTTTAAAGCTCTTAGAGTGGGATTTGCAGCATTTTTCCAGTAGATCTTCCACACCCCTGCCCCTGCCAGCCCACCTGAGGCACCATCACACCCACACCTGCTGGAAGGGGCAGCCTGTTCCCCCAGCAAAGGGATGCTCAGAAATGCTGAGGGTGAGGGACAGAAAGTGTCTTTTCTCTGAAACGTGATGGGGTGATTACTATTTGTGTCTCTTTCAAACCTTATTTTCTTCTAATTGCTGCTTAATATGTACACAGCAAGCCTCTAATTTTTAATGGACCCTCCAGCCTGGCAGCCCATTAGGGCCCTGCCACGCTGGCAATTATTTCAAGGGTCTTTCTATGGATGGAGGCAGTGCAGGTTGATGGCAGTTTCCACAGGAGTTGTGACTTGAGAGCACAAGTGGGGGTCAGTCCCTTCCACAGCTAACAAATGACAGGACAAGAGGAAACAGCCTCAACTTGCAGTAGGGGAGGTTTAAATTGGAGATCAGGGAAAAATTCTTCACAGAAAGTATATCAAGCCCCAGAGAAGTGGTGGGGTCACCATCCCTGGAGGGATTTAAAAGCTGTATAGATGTGGCACTTGGGGACGTGGTTTAGTGGTGGCCTTGGCAGTGCTGGGTTAACAGGCTGACTCAATGGTCTTAAGAAGGCTTTTCCAGCCTAAAACTTTCCATGACTCCATGATACTGGGGCTGTGCAGAGTCAGAGCTTCTCTGTAGGGTCCCTAATTCTTGAGGTGCGCTGGAAATTTTATTCCCGTGGGCATCTAAAAAAAAAGAACTGGAAAATATATTTCCTTTTTGCACCTGCCTCTTCCTTTTTCAATATAGGAAAAAAGGTGTACTCATGTCCAGGGCACAAAGTATTGCCGGTGCCGACCACAAGATGGTACTGCAAGACAAGCACTGCTATTAGGAAAGTTCTGCTCGTGGACTTGTAGACTCGTTTAAGGTTGGAAAAGCGCACTAAGATCATCCCGTTGAACCTTTAAACCTGTCCTGCCAAGGCCACCACTAATCCACGTCCCCAAGTGCCACATCTACAGGTCCTTTACATCCCTCTAGGGATGGTGACAGCTGTGCCAGGGCTGGAGAGCCCTTTCCATGAAGAAATTTTCCACCATATCCAACTTCACCTTCCCCTGATGCAAACTGAGGCAGTGTCCTCTTGTCTATCAAATGCCCCACTCAACATGCCTGTGCTATGGGGATTGAGCAGGAGTGACTGTTTATGACACTGCTGTGCCTTGTCTTCAATAAAAAGGCATTTAGCTTAGTGGGAAGATGGATTCCTTTCTTGGCAGAAAGACACATTCAGAACTGTGATGATCCCACCGTTCATGTTCAGTTTGCTAAGCTGAAGCACTCAGCCTGTGCCCTGGACTCGACAGATAACAACACACAGCTTTCCATGTCAACCACTGCCTGTTTTTCTTAGCAGGAGATCCTTTGTTTTTATTGTACTTCTTCCAGGCAGCAAAGATGCTTGGCCCAGATACTCAAGGTCTTCCAGACAACACATTTCACATTCTTCTGCAGTAGTGGTGAGAACATTTGGAACCGACCCTTTCCTCAGTGCCTTTGCACTCAGGAAAGCTGCATCTTGGCCTGATGACTTTTGTTCAGCAGAGATAAGAGGCAAAGCCCAGTATGAGACACAAAATTTCTGAGGTCTTTGCAAGGAGCCACTGCTATCCTTTGGCATAAAGCAGGAAAAATAAAAACATGTTGCTTTGATATTAGTTCCAATTTCTTAGTAAATGGCTGTTTGGGGTATGCAGGTAAGCTCACTGCTACAATGACTAATAACAATAATACTGATTTTTGTCACAGCTAGAATTGTCAACAGAAAGGTAAAGGGAACTGGAAGAACTTGGGCTGAGCCTTATCCTGTTTAGAGACTTGCTGCGAAGCCACTGAAGGGCAGTGGCACACTGCTCTGTGGTTGAAGAAGAGGGGATTTGACACCAGCACTTTCACATCACTTGAGAAAATGCTGGTTTATTTTATTCTAAGTCACCAGATCAGATATATTTTTACAGTCTGAACTAGAGAATAATACCCTCACCTCCAGGATGACTTCTTGACTATTATCTGCTTTTTGGCACTTAGTCATGCCACAACACAACCACATAAGGTTATGTGTTAGAATCAGGAGATCATATTTTGGAGCTCGTCAAGGAGATGAAGACATAAAAGCAGCCTCATTGAAGACTTCACTTTCAGAAGGACTCCTAAGAGACCATCTCTAGCTGCAGCCCTGTCCCCTCATGTTACTGTGCTGTACACACCATGGGGACACTCAGCACCACCCGCTCTCTGTTGATCTTACCCATGTTTTGGTCCCCACTGTCCAGCATCACACAGGGAACCTTCAACCTTCTCCTTCCTCTGAGACAGAAGGAGGCAAGACGTTGATCTAGCAGGATTCTAGGCATGATTGAGCCTAAAGCAGACCTTCTGACCAGGAAGAACGTTTTTATTTAGATTCTATACAAAGCCAAAGGGCAGAAAGGATCTTTCCCACCACTGGTGGATGGCAGAAGTCAGAGCTCAGCACCAGACATCAATGTGCCACAAACCAGTGTGTGCATGATCTATTCCTGGAATTAATGCTCAGGCTAAATGATAATGACACATGCATTCATTAGCTTTTAGAGCTGGTAAAATAATATCAGTAGATCATGGCAGTAGTTGACAACTAAATGGAAATATCTGACCATGGCAGATCAGGTTAGGAAACATCTGTAGAGAGTTACTCTCACCACACAATGCTTATTCCAAATCAGAGCACAGCTGGATGAAATCTTGAGTGCAAATAAGTTGTTGATTGAATTTTTTACACAAAGTGGCAAATTCATTTTGATTTTCTGTTTCATGCTCCCATGATACTTTTTGTTTGTACTGCTAAAATAGCCCATTCTCAGTTCTCTAACCATTTTTGGTCTTTGAGCATTTCTGAACTAGAACTAATCTGTTCTGGTTGTCTGGAGTACTTCCCTAAAATACTTATTTTAGGCTTTCCAAATCCCAGACTGAATCCTTTTTAAACAGCACATTACCAGTTGGCAAAGAACCTAGGAATGGTCTTCTGTTACAAAACATCTCACATGTCATCAATCGTATTCCCGTGTGAAATGTCCAGAATTCATCAAGTTTTCAGCATTAATTCGCAATTTGGAGACACATGAAGTGAATTACATGTCCCCATGGAGGAGGATGGGGAACATGTCCTTAACATTTGTAAATATATTTATGAATCTGTCAGTAGACCTTTATTGTGGGGTCCATCACCAAGGTTGAAAGGACACATGAAGCAAGTCAGAGAAGTTTTTTGGGGGATTTGGTACCTCTTAGCTAGAGAGCAGCTTCGTTTGACCCGCATTCAGGGAGGAAATAATGGGTTTAGCCCTTGAGAGGAAATTATCAATGGGCAGCATCAATATTTATCTCTTTAAAAAGTAGGTGGGGGCCAGTTCCACCTGCAGATTGTGGCTGACACAGATGGGTTTGAAATCAGATATTGAATTGGTGCACATCTATATAGAAATCTGGCCATTTCAGTGAAACAAAAAACTTACAAAGTTTCTCCCTAACTTTCAAAATGGTTTTTTCCTCCAGTCTGCAGATCTCAACCTCTTTAACTAGAGGTAGACACTTTTCCTGCAGAGGGAAACACATAATGTGCAAATTCCTCAGGTAACACATCCTTTCTGTCGAGGATGTAAGATACTGAGCATCCTGAAAATTTATGCTGTAAATAACAAAATTTCACATAGATTTTAAAATGCATTACTTATGCACGGTGGAGAAGACTAATTGTGTGGAACATAGCAGAAATATCCATAAAAGCTCTCCATGGCCAGGAATGGACTTTCCATCAAACCCATTAGTGCTTTCCTGGGAAAATGGGTGAGTGCTATGAATAAATGATACATATTCATATTTACATGAACAAAATATGGAAAGCAATGGATTTATTATACTAAACACTGTATTGGCCTGTTTAGATGTCAGTGTTCCATTCTTACCTGGATTTAAAATTTGCTTTTACAAGAACTGTGGAGAGGAAAGTCCATTTAACTTGAAGATATAAATGAGATTTGGAAATTTATGTAAATGCAATTCCCCTTTATCTTTGTTCCAGAACTAAGGAAACAGAAAACTCAGTGTGAGTGAAGACCCCTTTAGAATCAGAGAATGTTCTGAGTTGGATGGGACCCACAAGGACCTTTGAGTTAAACCCTTAAATGAATGGCCCATAT
The DNA here is from genome assembly GCA_035221455.1 of Xenops minutus. Lineage (NCBI taxonomy): Eukaryota > Metazoa > Chordata > Aves > Passeriformes > Furnariidae > Xenops > Xenops minutus. The sequence goes on from JAWWEE010000159.1 coordinate 31,670,314, forward strand.
GGGGATGAACCCCCAACCTTGGCATCATTAGCACCATGCCCTAATCAGCTGAGCTAATCTCAGGGTGAGCATTTTGACAAAAAGAGACAGAATTTTAGGTTGGATTCAATTAAAAATTTTAATGACTAAATGACATTCATTGATTGTTTTGAAAAAAAAAAAAAAGAAGAAGAATGAGTAACATATATTGAAAATGAGATTATAAGTGTAATTGTAGGAAACTGATGCCATCTCTGTGGTGCAGCATCTTCGAGAAGGTTAAACTTCAACACCCCTGTGGAAGAGTGTCAGACATCATTTTGGTCCTGATGCTTTTCCACTCCTTTGCTGGGGTAAAAGAAGTTGCAATAAACTGATAAGCAAGATGCTTTCCATTCTCACAAGGAAAATGTGGTATCACTGTGGTGAAACGTGCTGACTGAAGGTGAGAGTCGCAGCTCATCAATCAATCGGCTTCTCTTTGGAATGGGAAAAAAATGTCAATATCCACGCACAAAAATAGAATTTAAAAAAATAAAAACTCCTTTGAGCACTGTTATTCGTGGCACGAAATTTACACATTATGTCCTCTTCCATAAAAAAGCGTCATCAAAAAGAACTTGTGCCAGTTTTGTATTAAAAGGCCTATAGAAATCTCTTAAAATTGCCTTTGTGGTTGGTAGCATCGGTCCCAGGCTTCTGTCTTCGGGCCGTCTGGTGTTTGAGGCAGGACTCTTGGTAATCAGAGCCTCCTGTTTCTCACTTAGAGGTCCTGTGGAAAAACAGGATGTTATCTTCAAATATTTCACCAAAAAAGCCTGTGCTAAAGGAGAGTAATGACTAAATCAGAAGGTTTGCCAGGGGAAGACAAATGGAATTTTTGTTAGCAGCAACAGCATTTTGGAATATTGAATACAGGCTTTGATTGGTAAAATAAATTACTGTTAGTAAATATGGCAATAATACATTTTCCTCTCCTACTAATTAATCATCTCTATGAAAAGCAGCAGAAATCACTTCTGGAGGAAAACATTTGCTTTCAGAAAACAGCGATGACATTGAACACAGTTTCTTATCCATTTTGGAGCTGCAAGTATTTTGTACTGCTCTTTCATTTGTGAGTTAAGCCCTTTTTTGGTTTGTTTTGGAGGCTGTCAGAGGGATCAAAGTGGCCCACAGGTGTAGCGATGCCCCTGTTCCAGGGAGAAATGTGCACCAGCAAGATAAAAACCTACAGACTTTTCCAGCATCAACCACATTCGGGAAGAAGATGCCAAGCTCTTCATCTGTTCAGTCTGCTGCATTCAAACCTTCTCATCATCTAGACCAATCTTTGGACCAGACACACTATTTTTCAGCCACATTTTCATTCTCTTGCTACTGTCAAATCAACATTGGGCAACATTTTGCCTGCCGGCGTTTCTCCGAGGATTAGCAACAGATGTCTCAATCAACACAGCAAAAACACAATTTCCCCCTTCTCCTCAGCTAGAAACACAACCTTTCGTCACACTTGGATTTAGAGGCTGGGCTGGTAGCACTTCAACTTGTTTAAATTGAGTGGGATAACTTTGCATCTATGCAAGCCCATGACAAACAAGCCCTGGCTGCCTTCAGAAGCAGGACTGGCTCCCATATGGTAAAACAAATCCATAAATTCTGAATGATCTGGATTTTTTTCCCTTGATTTAGTTTTATTAAGATCTTCTAACGCCAGCCTTTCTATGGGAGTTTGAGAATTTTAATTTTGCTTGACTCCAGGCAACAAAATTAATGCATCCTTCAAGCCAGACTCCCACGCTTCTCTTTTTGCTGCTAATAAAGCAAAAATGACCTAAAAGAAGAGTAATAATGTTTTTGCACCCTTAAAACAACCAGAAGACACCTACCCAGATCCAGAAACTGGAACACCTTGTGCATGGTGTATCTCATGTTTGATGCATGGTCCTCCAGGCGAAGAACGAGGATCTGATCTTTGTTAAAAACTGTCAGCCAGTCCAAAAGATACACAACATAGAGCCCCACCTGTAACCTTACCTGTAAGCACAAAAAAACCCCAATTAATTCACCTTCCAACACTTTCAGCTGCAACAAACCAACAGTCTCCTCTGTCTTCTGAGCAAAAATCCCCAAAATGGAGACACTGAGGGCTTTTAGCAGTAGAAGGGAAGATGCTTAGTCCTGTTACCTTCTCCAGGCCATAAGTCTGCTTATTCCACCTTCATTTCACCTTGTGGTGCTTGGGGACATGGTTTAGTGGTGGGCTGAGTTTGCAGGGCTGAGTTACAAGCTTGGACTCAACAATCTGGGAGGTCTTTTCCAACCTAAATGATTCCATGATTATCATGCTGCCATTAGTACAAATATTCCAACTCACTGACGGGAATTAGATTTGGGTGTATTTTGCTGCATGCTCTGATTGCAATAATTAGATTGGGATCTGAGCTGCAGGAGCAGTGGCTGCTCAGCAGTGTTAATGGTGCCTTGTCTGAGCACACAATGAGAGCCCCAGACTGTCACATCAGGGATGGGAAAAGGCAGTTTTTCAGCCTGTCCGGCCCTAATTTCTGTTTTATTTCCCTCCTCAATTTTACATAACACGATGAAATATAAAAAGAGTAGCCTGATGTTCTTAGAAGTCCAACCTCTGACTGTGTTTATAAATATTTTTTCTAAATCTCCTCAGGGTCAGAAGAGAGAAACATGAATCCCAGGTCTTAAGCATTTTTCATGAAAGAGACTTAATGTCTTTAAGTCACATTACCACAGACCAATGAAGTCAGACAACAACAGCCTCTTTTCACTTCTCACCCTGACCTGTGAACTACACTGATACCCAAATTCCAGTAAAATAAGCCATATTTTGAATTATTCCTAAATTATTATCATCACAATGTGTGATTCTGACATCTTTGGCTGCTTGTAACACCAAGCCTCCCTATTTAGCAGACCTCTCTATGTATGTGCTGCACAAGGATTTGAAACATCTTATTTGATAAAAACATCAGGATAACATGGGGTAATACTGGCAGGGCAGCACTCCAGCCCTCAGTCAATGCCTCATTCCATGGAGCACAGGGGCAAATATGTGGCTTAATGGTTTTTCTTAATGGGTTTTGCTTTTCTTTCACCTGGGAGATGGAGGTGAGGGGAAAACAGGCATTATCTGCATGGTACAATGCAGTGCTTTCCCACATGGGCTTAAAATCTTTTTAAAGCTTTTCGCCAGAAAGAGGAATTTTAACTAATATATCCCTGTAATTCTCAGTTCTCTTGGAAGGAGCAAGAACCTTGATTTTTTTCCCCCTATGCAGTGTGTTGTACTGACTTCTTTTTCACTGCTGTTCTTCTGAACCAGCTTCTTTCCTTCTATAAAGCTCCAGTGCTTCCCACTAGACATCAAAGGCTTCCCAAGGGTTTCCCAAGCTGTTTCCTCTTCCATAATATCCATAATTTCTGCACTTTCATAACATGGTATAATCGCAGAATGGTTTGGGTTGGAAGGGACCTTAAAGCTCACCTCATTCTACTCCCTGCCATGGGCAGGGGCACCTTCCACCAGCCCAGGTTGCTCCAAGCCCTGTCCAACCTGGCCTTGGACACTTCCA
>JAWWEE010000159.1:31674000-31696853 GCA_035221455.1 Xenops minutus
CCCTGCCATGGGCAGGGACACCTCCCACCAGCCCAGGTTGCTCCAAGCCCCATCCAACCTGGCCTTGGACACTTCCAAAGATCCAGGGGCAGCCACAGCTTCTCTGGGCAACAATCTAATGAGCTCACCAGGGAAAACAAGTGTTTCAATGCACAACAAACCAGGAACATAACAGATTTAGCAACTTGGCTGAAGAAGAAGCTAAAAAAGGCCATTGAGGAGCAAAGTTAGCTTTCGGGTTTTATTATGAACACCTGCTTGTGGCTCTGTGGAGAGAAGACTCCTCTGCCCATTTCCAAAAGCATCTCCTTCAGAGGGCTGCCTAAGACAACAAGTAAAGATTGGCCCTGCACCCTGAAGAGGAAGATAAAAGGAAAACCTTTTCTTCTGCTTCTCTCTCTGCCTTTCCCTGAACACATTTGTGCAAGCAGATGGCTGGGAAATGCTGTGATGCTGCCCAGCAGCAACTGGTGTGTGGGGAGTCCTGGAGGCTGCAATGAGACAGGAGCAGCTCCACTCCACCTGCCAAGGGAACCAAAAGGAACATCCTGTTTGCCTGAGAGGCTCCAGCCTGTGCAAGACACTCTTTTACTGCTATTTTATCCTGTGGAGGAGGCAATAACTTCACCCCAGAGGCAAAGGAGGGGACTGTTCGCTCTGAATCCTTTGGCAGCCTGAGCAAATAAAAGAGGATTGAACAGCAAACTGGCCAGATGTGATATTTCAAGTCAGTCTCTTCCATATAATTCTTCACCCTCAAGCAAATCTGATGTCAGTTGTACACTAAAATCATTACTTTTGGAATCCTGAGCCCTGTAATATTTATCCATTCCCCTGCCAGCGGTTTCTGGGTTTCCTTTTATCACTTTTCTGATGTGCACAATTTAAAAATTAAAAAAAAAAAAAAAAGCCAAGTTTTATCTAGTTATTGGTAGCCCTTTTTTTGAGAAAGAATATGTCATTCATTCTGATTTTGAGGCAATCTGGTACCGCAAAGATCCTTGCCAGAGCTACTTTTTGGAAACATCTGCAAAAAGCTTACACATGAAACTGCAATCTTCACTAAATGTGCTCTCCATACGCTTGCACAATAGAAAGCCTGTATTATTACTGCTGGCATTCAGCAGGGAACAGGCTGAGGAGACAGCTGAGCCTCTACACCAGCTTTTCCATGTTTATATATATATATATATTTATGTCATCCACTTCACAAATGAAAAGGGGGAAAGTTTGGTTTCTTGCTGCTTTCCTTGCACAGCGTTTTGCTCTCTGACCAACCTTGACAGCAGGTACCCTTAAACAAGCGAGGACTCAAATGTTCTTGGAAATACATACAGGCATGGCATTGTTCAGGGTGTTGTTGTAGACACAGGCTCGCAGGGAGTAATCCAGCACACAACTCTCAAACAGCTGCAGGGATTCCACCACTTTCTCATGGAAATCTTCCGCCGATTTGTTGGCGCTTGCAAAGTACAGATAATCGGAGTACAACCTGCAGAGGGGACAGGGAGGCACTGAGGAAATGAAAGGTTTCTTCCCATGGCATGTGTTACACAGCCTGGTCAGCCAGGGACAGCTTTTCTATTTGTTTTGATGGGTTTTAGCTCAAAATAACATCCACTCCAGGGAATTTTTAACAGCCTCCCCACTTCTGAGCTCAGCATCTCTGGACACCTGACCCCAGTGACTGTGTGAGCCAATATTTTCCCCTGAAGGCACATTTTTCAAATGTATAGACTTTAAATTCGTGTTCTCTATGAACAACAGAACTGGTTCACCCTGATGCTGGTGCCCCTCTGTACTTGGTGCTCCCACATTGCCACAGACAGGAACAGTCCTCGTCTCAAAAGCTCAAAGCTGATTCCAAAACCAATAGAGGAATGGAATGGGCTAGAAAGAGTAATTTTTACATTTCTAACTTTCTTTTGTATTTAGGCTTAGAAACTACGACCAGAGCCCCAACAATACCACAGAATTTTGAAGACAATTTTGTAACACTTGAGGAAGACTCACTTCCCCGAGTGTGTTTGCAGCACAGATATGACACCTCCACAGTACCCCCCTCTCAACAAAATTCCCGAAGTCCTAGATGTCTTTCAGCCTCTTTGAAAACAACACTGGTGTTAAGAAATTACCATTAAAAAAAATCAATCTGTTTAGGTCTCCTTTACTGCTGCAGCAACCTTTTGTATTGCACTTCATTTGTTCTTTTAACTTCCCTAGATTTCCACAGGTACTTAAAAATACATCGTTTAATTTAGAAAGTTTAGGCCCTAATCCAGCAAAGCACTTAAGCACAGGAACAGCCCCTCTGCACTCATTATTTATGTCAGCAAGAACAGGATTTTAATTCCCATATGCAACAAAGGAAGGCTCTCTGCTCATTTAGAAAAGGGGAAAGGGAGAAGCTGAGGGGCCAAGCCAGCTGATTTCAACTAAATGAGGCACTCAGCAGCATGTCCTGCTTGCAGAAGAGCGTGCACATCAAGACTCAGCCTTATCCCAGGGATGGGGCACTGGCTGCTCCCAGCAGAGCAGGTGAAAGGCTCCTTGCTGGGGGAAATCAGCCAGCAGGCACCATGTACGCCATGGGCCTGGCTGCAATTTTCTTTAAAAGCTTTAATATGACTGCTTAGTATTTCTAATCATCCATTAAAATAAATGCATCCTTTTAAAGACTTGCTGACATCTTATGAAAAACTATGTTCTTGAAGACAAGTTCTCCCTCTGCAGGGCAGTTGAGATTTTCTTCCCGTTTTCCTTTTTTTCCCCGTCTGGTTTTAATTCTGGGGACATCTGCCTGGAAATAAAACCTTTGCTGATTAAGATTTCAGCTGTTCCAGCTACTTGAAATCTTTACCCTCCACCACTATCCACTGCTAATGATGCCATGGACACCCACCATCACAAACCTTGATGTCCACCACATATCCCCTGCTCGTGGATAGACCAGACCCTGTGCAGGTTGGAGCAGAGCCTGTCCCACCCCATGTCCTCCTGGATCCTGCAAGGAACCTGTCCCACCACCCTGCATCACTGATGGATGCCCACTGTCCCTTCTGCTTCACTCCTGCTGTTCAGAGGAGCTGTCAGGAATTTAGGGAATTGCAAACAAAAAGGATCCAATTTATCATAAACATGGGAAGGGAGATGGAGCTGACTTTTCCTCTCACCCCTGTTAAAGCTGGCAAAGAGCTCCCCACACATGACAGGGGATGGTTAAAGCAATCAGGGAGTTTGTGGGTAATTCCTGGTTCACGACTCCATCATGGCACTCCAAACATCCATTCCTTGGCAAAAGCATTGCAAACAAAGTCAGGAAGACCAGGAATGAACCCCTGAGTAGCTGCTGGATGCTCAAGCTACAATTGCCCAGCAAAAATTTACTCGACTGTTGCACCAAGCATTCTTAAGACTTAAAAAAGGTTCACATAATTGCTGACTCTGGAGCTATTTAGTCATTATTAATCACAATTATTTAATCATTTTGAGCTGCAAGCACCATGAAAACATAAACTTTATTACTTAAATGAATTGAAACATTTCACAGGACCACTTATGGTGAGAGCTGTGGATGCAGTGCCCTCCTCAGTCGAGTGAGCCCTGCTGAGAACCAGGATATTTAGCTCTGGTAATGGCACTAGATTTCATTTGGCAACCCATAAATTCTGTTTTTCAGAGCACCTCAGGTGTCCATGCATGGCACTCATGGCATTCACACTCACATGCTTCTCCTTAAAATATTATCCCAGATATACTTGCCAAAATACACAGAGTGAAACCCCTTGGCAGCTCTTACCACAAGCCAAGTAGCTCTGTCAAACACCACGTGAACATTTCCTTCCCTCCAGGAGAGCGAGAGCGAATAAAGTTATTCAAATAAGAAGATTTTCCTGGCTACTTTAGCAACATGATCCTTGCTCACCTTTCAACAGGGTCTCTCAGCATGATGATAAGTTTGGCATTTGGGTGGAAGGCATGGATAAAATCCTGGATTAAGAAGGGAGGTTCTCCTTCAGTGCTGTTGTCATAAAAGAAAATCCAAGCGTTGTTGTCCCACATCGTCGAGGCACTGGCCTCCCCTGGAAATGAAAAGCATTTCTGCTGGTAACTCCTTTCATTCTTGGCATTGGAGGAGGAATTTGCTGAATATGGAATTGGTGTAGATGGGTCAAAACTGACTCTGTGAATTTCAGCATATCTTAGTTCTTGCTCCCCAGAGCCAGAGCAATCACACTGCCTTGTACCTTTGGGAATGTAGGGATGGCTAGGGCATGTTTTCTGTAATTCCACCTGAAATATTGCTGTCCATGACCAAACTGCTTCCTGCCAGTAGTTAACACATGCAAATATATTTAATCTGGGCTGGAACAGACTGCTCAGGGGTTTAGCACTTTCTCCAGTGAGGAATCCCAGAATGGGTTGGGTTGGAGAGGACCCTAAAGATCATCTTGTTCCACCTCCTGCCATGGGCAAGGACACCTTCCACTAGCTCAGGTTGCTCCAAGCCCCATCCAACCTGGCCTTGAGGAGGCAGGAGCTGGTCCATGGCAAAGCGCAGACACCCTCTCTGCAAACAAAGTGCACAATTTCACCCAGAAAAATGTGGAAGCCACCACTCCTGTAGATCAACAAGTGTTGAAAACATAATCAGGAGAATCAGTGAAATTCAGAATTTCTTGGGAAATATTAAAAAAGCAGCTGAATTGTGTCATGGAGGTTTGAAATATTTTTGTATAATTATTATTATTTTATGTAATTATTCATGTAGAATAAGTCTACTATTTGCTATTAGACAAAAAAATCTATGTAATAAATAGCACATTTGGATGCCAGACTCTGACATCCTTCATATCTCAAGAAGCTCACTCTGAATGCAGTGCTACAGGGAGAAACCCAGTCAGTAACATCTCTGCCAGAACGAGGTATATGATGCTTCAGCTGTTAAATAAATGATCTGATAGGGTGTTTTGAATTTTGTAATCCTCCCTGTCTTTTTAAGTGATACTGGCATTTATGTGGCACATTACTGTTTAATAAAACATATACAGAAGCTTTTTGGAAGCTTCCACACTCTGACAGTCTAAAGAGAGCTAATTCTTGTTAATGAGCTTTTCCAAATCAAAAAGAATGAGATGAAAAAAAATAATAATGTTGTGGGCTTATAGACTAGCACACAATTTCCCTTTTTTCTTTTTTCTTCTTTCCTCTGCTGGGAAAGTCCAATAAAGATTTTAAAAGATGGCCAAAACACAACACGAGAAAGATACTGGCTCCAAACTTCAGCTTAACATAATGTGATTCATTAATAAAGTCTGGGAGTTGTTAGAAAACACATTAATCTTCTGTCATGTTCATTTTGCCTCTTTTCAGAAGGAGGTGATCAGGTCCATTGGCTAAACCTGGGTGTCCAAAACAGCTCTGCTTTTCTGTTCTAAATTAATTAGCCAAAGCACTGCCTAATCATCAGCGGGCTTTGACTTGTCAATTAAAACTCAATTAGTGCAGCCTCCACGCTGGGTGAAGCAGAAACACAAAAGAGTAAGTACAGGCCAGCGCTGAGACACAAAACCATCAGGCAGCTCCCTCTGAGCCATCAGGAGATGGTAAAATGCAAATGGGCACGAGCTCTTGCAGGCAGGGATTTACAGGATAGGGCACTCCAGGGATGAGAGCGACCTTGGGAAGTCACTGCCACATCTCCCTGACAGGAACAGCTGGACTGAGACTGCTCCATCACAAGGGTTTGCCTAAATCATGCCGAAGTGATTAAAGTCTACGACCCCATCAAGCCATTCCTCTTCAAAACAGATTTTCTGATCATCCTTTGTGTTTCTCTGCCCTATTTGCAGGTCACGTTTGGTGTTCTACTGGATTTATCCCAATTAGCTCCTCTGGGGTGACCAAACCTAAGAACTGCTGCTTACACATGTGGTATGTGAACTAAACCCCCTCAGATTTACACAGAAATGGGCAGATTCCCATAATGTCACAGCCCACACTGCACAGAAATTGTGTGAGCTGGATCAGCTGCCACCAGCACAGATCTGCACAAGCCAGGGAAGATCATGGAATCTGTAAAGCTGGAAAAGACCTCCAGATTACCAACTCCAACCCAAGTTCACATAACCACATCATGCTAAAGCATTAGCAGAGCCACAAGGTGCTCCTCTAATCCATCAACCCAGGATAGCCTGGGCTCAAGAGGGCAAATCTTCCCACAGGATGACTGTCAGATGAGGAGGGAAAATATATATAAAAAAAGAAAAATATGAAGAAAAAACAATAATTATTCTGGTCTTTGTTGACCCTTATAATTTTAATTATATATTTATATATATTTAATATATTCCTGACAATCTGAGAGTGTTCCTTTCTGGCTTATAAGACAGACATAATATCTGCAAATAGAACAGGCCATACTAAATATGAGACAAATTAATCGCCGACAATTAATTATGTTAAATTAGTCCAGTGCAACCAAAAACTTATTTTTTAATGGACTTAAGGAACATGAGACTTATTAAGTTGCCTAAAGAAAGTATGTATAACCTCCTTATTCAGACATTAATGGATTAACATCATACTGTGTTTTCACAAGTCATTCCTCCAAATTTATCATATTAATGATCCCAAATAAGCAAGTCCTGCTCTGAAAGCCTCAGGCTGGATCAGCCCTGTCCTCTCTGCTTCATCTCTAAGCAGATGTTGGGGTTTTTTTTTGAAAATAAATGAAATTATTGCCCACTATGTGCAATATCCAATGAAGCTTAACTTTTCAAAATAATGTAACATGATAAACTACTGAAATGTTTATAGTTTTAATTCAATTTTTCTCTGTAGCCATCTGAAATAAGAAAAGGAAGATTCTAAGCAAACCTGATATTCATAGAGATTCATTTTAGATTAGCTGGCTTTGTTTTGTTTTTTACCAAGGTCATAAAAGGCTGCCTTAATGAGTATAATAATTCAAGACTTTTCCTGTAAACTTAATAAGAAACACGAACAGAACCCTAATGAAACAAGAAATGAGACCACAGGAAAAAGAAACACAAAGTGAACTCTAGAAAAAGCTGCAACAGGAGGTAAGTAATCAAACATGTACGTTGCCAATTAGATTAGTGAATTTAATTAGTATAAGCACTTCATCCATGAAAGGACAGGGGGAAAATCTGCAGATGTCTTTGATGGCAACATTTCTTAAGACCCCATTTTGCAAACGTTGCTCAATGTTGGCTATTTAATAAAGTGAATGATAGACCTAAATGGAGGCTGGGCAAGTACTGAACAAATGTGACTGCAGCCAAGTCTGGTTTAAACAAGCTCAGGCATCATCAAGCCAGCAATAGGTTAAACTGATTTGCTTATAATGAGACCAAAGCCCCAGTAATTCTGAGGGCAGGCAGCAGAAATCTTGTCTCTATTTGCTGTAGAATAGTGACTCCAAGAACACTTGAAAAGTCTCTTTTCAACAGGGAACTGCTGCTTGCCCAACTAGTATTTTCATGGAATGCATCTGCTTTCCCTGGGAGACTTTGAAATGACAGAGTAAGACTGGTAAACCTTTCATCCCCTCAGCTTTCTGGTTTTAGAAAGCAGCAAAAGCAGAATTTAGAAATTTCTGATATTCCCTGTGGGCACTGTAAACCAATATACCACAGACCATAGGGGATGAGCCCAGTGGATTGACCAGTGGAAAGCAATCCAGGGATCCATCCCTAGAGCCCAGTGCAAGCCACAGGCTTCTATGAGGTACAAGACATCATCACTTCTAGACCATTTTTAATAGTAATTAGGTAATTTAATTTTAATACCAATTAATTAGTATCTTCTGCTGGACCTTAAGAAGAGCCACTTGGAGCTATCAGATCAGCTACAGGATTTCAGCAGCACCCACCTAGTGTCATAATACCACAATTAGTGTGTTATCCAGACACATTGCTACAGATACAATCCCATCACTATATTGAAAAGCCCTGTAGATGTGGCTCTTGGGGACAGAGTTTAGTGGTGGCCTTTGCAGTGCTGGTTCAATGGATGGGCTCAGTCTCAGAGGGCTTTTCCAAATTAAATGATTCTATGATTCTATGAAAACTCTGCTTGAAGGAGTCACCAAGGTCATTCTCTTTCTTAAAAACAAATAACAACACATTAATTAAATGCTGATGTTCACCAGATATCCAGTACTTGCTAAAGATAATCACAACTTTTTAACAGAGTAAGTAACCCTCCAGCAGAAGACAAGAGAAAACCATTGTCAGGCACTCAGTGAACCATTCACACGTGGGAGAAGACCCCTCTCCTGCCACCGTGGAGCCACAGAGAGGTATTTCAGGGGCTGTGTTTGCCCTACCAATGATGATGTTGTTCATCTTGCCGTGCTCCCTCACTGCCTCACTCTGCAGCACGCTCTGGATCTGGTGTGCCGCTATGTCGAACAGATCCAGGTAATCTTCCACGGGGTAGCGATCGTGGAACCCATCCCTCAGACGGATGATTCCTGAAAACGGCCAAACGAGAGAATTAAACCCAACAACAATAACAGCAGCAGGGCAAGATGAACCAGTGGTGCAAACCAAGACAGTTTTGTCGACGTGGCTGGCCCTGAGCCACCCAACAACAGCACAAAATTAGACCGATGGAGAGCAACCCTCAGATAAAAGAGCCAATAATGAAGTAGCTGAGATTGGAGATACTACGTGATTATCCCATAAATTCACAGCAATATGAAATATTTTAAGTGTTCTGCTTTAGAACTCCTGCATGAATAACTTGCATTTATTTTCTTCCAAATTTAGCTTTTGGAACGAGTGGAAAAGATAAGATTCTGCTTTCATTTGCACCAATATGAATTGGAGTAATATTGGACTCCCACTAGGTTTACTGTTGTGAGAATGAGAACGGGCTCTGATGCCAAATATGCAAATAAACACACACTGGGAAATCATTGATGTTTTTTTTTCTTTCACAGGTATGAAAATAAAACTCCGTGGTAGCATTTTATTTTCCTCCTTTCCTTCTCTACTCTGCAGGGTGTGCTCAGTATCACCTTCTCCCTGCATTTCTCAACATCTTGAGCCACATCTGTGATTTTTATACTCCCTTTTCCTCCCCTGTTTCCAAATCCAGTCTCGCTTCTCCACTTGCTCTACATGCTCCCCATACAGGACTTCTCAGCTCTCCCTTTCTTGTTCCCACAAGGCCAATAATTATCAATTATGCGAGAAGAAAACTCAGCAAGGGACTTCTTTTGTCCATTCCCTCCCATTTTCCCCTTTAGGAAAGCAGGATTTAATGAGGGTAGAAGAAAGTTCAACAGTGTGTTTTGACTTGTTTTGAGGGTAAAAAAAAAAAAGTGCAAGTGTGGTGCTACAGACAGGCTTGGTTTGTTGCCACCCCACGCCTGGGAATAGAAACAGTGGCAAGGAGCCAGGAAAGAGAGACAGTCAAGCTGGGACAAAGTCCTGTGGAGCATCAACCACCCCAGCAGAAGGGGAAAGCAGTGATTTGCAAAATGGGGCCTCCCCGGAGGGCTCTTTAACTTCAGCTGAAATTAGTCAGCCTCATAAAAATCCACTGAATCAGAGGATGCCATTGAACAAAGAGACTTTCTTGTCCAGATTAAGTGTTAGAAACCAAACCAAGTTAATGGCCAGGAGCACAGGAGTCATATCCACTCACTGGCTTGCAAAGGCGGCTGTCTCAGTTTCACTTCTTCGTGTATTTGTCATATTCTCTGTTTTGGTTTTCTTTATTTTTAAATAGCAACCATTAGGTACTGTATTTTTGAGGCAGAATGAAAGGACTGAGTCACCAGGAGCAAAGTTAATCCTTCATTCTCCATGGCAGAGAGCCTGAGATGATCAAGTCATCTCTACAGATCCCTCTCCCACGAGATCACAAGCTCTCCAATCTTTCCTCATTCTCCAGCTTTACAAAACAACTCCAAAAAAATTTAATTATGCAAAGAATGTTCCCTTCAAGGAGCAGCACTTGGTCCCCAGTGGCTGACCACAAGACTGTGCAAGTGGAGGGTTTGTGAATGCCAGCACAGAGATAGGAATTCACCCTTGTTCTCAAATTATATGCGCTCCAGCCTGATTTTTAACATTCTTCTGCCTCTTTGGTAGGTCAAGTTCTGAGCTTTAGTGAGCCCAGTCTTGCTTTAGTGAGGTTGGATGCACTACCTTCTCCAACATTCATTTCAAACATTTACATTGAGGTTAATGTAAGTGGAAGGAACTATTTAGGATAAAACATTTTAGCTTAACCTTTCCTGAGAGCACTCTCTTAGAACACAAACTCTTCCACAGCTGGTTTTGCTGGCAGTCCCTGCACCTACAAACCCAGAGACGAGCACCACAGCATCTGCACTGGAGGGTGTCCAAGCCTAAAACTGCCTTCTGCCTTTCCACCTTCAGAGCAGGAGGTAATTTTTATAATTTGCATTCAGCTCTGGGCCCCCAGCATAAGGAGGATCTGGACCTGTTGGAGTGAGATGCATTTTGCTCAGCTGGCCATAACCTCAACTATTCAAATCTGCCTTCAGAGATGGAGGGTCACCTCATGAAATATTGGTGTGACCCAGCAAAAGAACATCAAAAATACGTGCAGGTTCCTCGGTGTCAGGGAGATTTCTCATGCAGAGCATCTCAAACGTGCAGTGCTGACGAGCTGTGACACTAATGAAGCTCCTACCACAGCTGCATTTAGTGAACCACAGAGACTGAAGCCACCCACATTTGAAACTATGGCCCATCACTTATTCATGTAAGAAAAGCTCTAAAGAATTTTGTAGTACAAAACTATCACTGTTGTTCTTCAGGTTCCCCATCACAACCTACTAGCTTCTCTTCTTGCCTTTATGAATTCACAGGGTCGGCTTTGTTTTTTTCCTAGATTTTTCAAACCACTGCAAACAAACCAAATGAAATGTGCATCATCCCAAAAGGTTTAACCCAAAACATCATTAAACAAAAGCAGGTTGAATCATCCACCACCTGGACTTCTCAAAACTATCAACTCTGGTGATTCCTGGGGAAGCCACTATAGAGCAAATCTATAAATTTGATTACAAACACACATAAAAGCATGAGTGAAACAACATGTTTACTCACCAAAGCGTTTTCTTGTCCACCAGTGGGGCTCTTTGATAGCTGAGAACCGAACCTCGGGGTGCAGCCGCAGCCGGTCGTACAGGTCCGTGGTCCCACACTTGGGCTGGCCAATGATGTAGAAATGGGGGAGACAGCGCAGGCGATAGTGTTTGTCCTTGTAATGGTACAAGTGGTTCCAAAATACCTTCCTGAGGTAATCAAAGATGATGCGAAAGCGCTTTGAGTACAGTGCATAAGAGTTTGTTGCATAAGGATCTGTGGTTGTGTTTCCTTGGTACTCTTCATACCAACAAGGGTTCTTGCTATTTGGAAGGAATTTATTAGGAATTACTGAAAACATCTGCAACATAAAGAACAACAATTTCAGTCAAGGCAGCAAACATTTAACAGTTATTTTCTTACTTAGTACAGTGAGAGAAGAGAAACACTGTGTAGGCATTTTTAAGCCTTATTTTTCTAAGTGCAAAGTTGACCACTTATTGCTTCTGGTGACACCAGAACTAAATCCTGCACAAACTGTTGGACTGGGACAGGAGTATTTCGAACTCCTTTTATTTTAAGGACAGAAAAGGGCCTCAATAATCCCCCAACTCCCCTGCAGCCCCAGGAAGTGAATTTTAAACTCAAACATGTAAAACTCAAATCAAATTCCCTTCCATTTTTTAACCCTACAGTAGAAGGTTTACAATGACTAGATTTGCAAGAAGGCACGCTGGTAATCAGTTATTAGAAAGGCTCTTTTCTTATTTATCATTTAAGGTGACAGGTAAATCTAAGTGACAATGATTTTGCATGAGACAAAGAGAAAATTCCATGAGTTTGTACAACTGTGGGAATGCTGCTGATTTTTTGCTTCAGGTGTCAAGACCACTCATGTGACCCATCTATTCTGCCCATGACTCAGAAGGACATGACCTACAGTATCAACTTTTCAGCTGGTGTAAATCAGGACACTCTAGATGGTGTAAATCACTGTATGAACATCTGAGCAGTCGTGCTTTTTGATATCTAGGTTAAAGATTGATCCAAAAGCCTTGAAATAAGGAAATACAAAGCAGTTTAATACACTCTTCAATTCATACTCACATGTGGCTCTTGTTTCCTCAGTTCTTCTAAATCAGGGCGCTGTCTCGTGATAAACTCTATCTTTGAAGTAATGGTGTCAATAATTAATTTAATGCTTGGATAATCCTTTACATATGAAATATTCATTTTGGAAGGCTGGTAATGGTCTTTCATGTCACTAAGGCTTTCATTGTCCATTAAGCTTGGATTGCTTGCAAAAGCTCCGTAATGGAAGGGAGAGGGTATCAACAACAGCCCGTGCTTGGCTCCAGTCAGTATGTAGGATACCATCACCAGAGTCATTATAATCAACCCAAACATCAAGCTGCAAAGCTTCCCTTTCCTCAAGCAGAAAAAGCCATTCCAGCTCTCACAGTGGTCAGTCCTTACTTCCAAAACCGCGAGCCACTTCATCTGCTTGCTCTCGGTGTACAAAGGGATCTTGTTTTCCCCTTTGCAAACAGGACACTTCTGGTTATTGTGGTCAGGTCCACGGCATCTGAAACACTGTCTGTGCAAGTCATTTGGTAATAAATGTATGCAACAATTAATGCAATACCTCATATTACTACCGTTACACTCCGATATGAATGAGCCAAGCACAGCCACACAAATGTTTCTGAAGCATGTGAGTCATCTTCTGTAAGTCTGAACTTATTTAATTCCTTCAGTGATTCCACAGCTACTCAGCAACACAAAAGGACAGGTTCAAACCAGAGTTAAGAGTGACATGGGTCACATGAAGGGAAAAAAACCCCAAACAACGACCAACACATAAAAATAGATGTACTCTGGATGTGGTTTCCAAAAATTTGGCTCAGTAAGAGGAATGTGGCAAAGTAGAAAATCAGCAGCAAAACTGGCTCAAGTTTTTCCCATTGAAGAAAATGAGAAGGAAGAGAAATTGTTACATAGTGTGAAAATATGCAAAAAATAAAAATAACTCATTGTCCTCTGATTTATGCTGGAATAGGCAAATATGGGTAGAAATGTCCAGGTTTTCTTAAAATAAGGCGGCTCCAAACCGGACTACTGCTGCTGGAAGCTTCATCTTCCCAGAGATGGTTTCAAAGCTTTGCCCTGTACAACCTAAAGAAACAAAAACACTTATATAGATACACACAGAACAGCAAACAAAATATCTACATCCCACTTCATCCAAAGCCATAGCAAAGCACGTCCTACCACAAGGAATTTCACAATTCTATTGGAAAGATGTCTTCTGGTTGCCAAGTCTATTAATTACAGCACTCCCCATAATAAACCCAGGAGACATTTGGCTCCAGGTTCCCAGCGAGCTGCCCTTGCTTTCCAACCACCCATCTGCTCACACCAAGGACCAGTTGCTGCCACAGGTAACACTGCACGAGTTCCCACATCTGCTGACTAACCCATCTAAGAGATCTTAATCTGCTCCTGAAATATGGGAGTATTTTTGGGCAGTGTCCAGTAACACAGATTTAAATATTTATGCTCTACCTGTATGTGGGGACCTTAAATCAACTGTCCTGAAGTGGGGCAGGATCCTATTTAAGAGAACAAGGCAGGAATAAGATAACAGCCTCCTTTCAAACATGTGGGATAAAAAGCCACACAGAAAACCTGAAAGCCATGAGTAAAACGTTCAGCAAATTGAAGGGATTAAAAAACAGACACAAGAAAAAGCTAACGACAGGATCTGAGGTCTCTGGACCAAATGATGGGTCCTCTTACTACTCTTGTAACACTCAAAATCAGAGAAGTATTTTCATTACTATTATGAGTCCCACAATTTGGCCATTTTGACTTTAGCTCTATCAACATCTATTTTAAATGCTTAAGAAACATTGCTATAATTCTATATAATAACTCCTGTTTCATTCCTGCAAAAGTGTCCTGATCAAATGGGGCAGTCACTTCAGATCCTGCATTAATCATCCTCCTTCTAACTGCAGGTTTTGGGAGATGAAGTGCTTTTGTAAAAGTCATCTGTATTCTTCATGTTTCCCCCACATAACTCTGTCACATATTTGAGGCTTTCTGCAATCAGAGCAAGTAGGCTGTGTCACAGGGACTCAAAAATAACTAGATAAATATTGAACAAAAGAATTTGCAAAACACTTACCTACCAAAAAAAAAGAAAAAAAAGTTCATTTCCTTAATGAGTTTATTCTCTAAGTCAGATGAGGCAGACAGAAATCAGAGCATAATCATTCCTGACTAAATTTAAACCAAAGGGAAAGAAATCAGTGAAAGACTTCTCAAAGAAACTAGTCTTAAAAACTTCTCCTTTTCCAGAGGAACAGAGCTGTGATGATTTTGACAGAAGTTTGAATGACTAGAGGCTAAATCAGATTCATGTGCAATATTAAACCTAAAAAGTTTATGCTTTCCTACCCATAAAATATCCCCTCAATGAATGTTCAAAAGAAAGACTTTGATGGTTGTCCAGACACTACCAAAGATCCTAATGGCTGGAGAGGAGAAGGACAAGAAAGGGATGTCCTGACAAGCAGTGAAAAGTTTCCACTTCCCAAGTAGATATTTCAGGCAGCAATAAGACACCTGAGGTAAAGATTTTTAAAGATGAAGCTACACATTTGTTTTTATGGGTGTTTTTCCTAATCCTTCTACCTGAACTCCTCCACTCTGACCCCCAGCAAGTATCTCAGTATTCTTCCAGACCTCTGCTCTCCAGCTCCCTGCTGTTTATTTTCAGAGAGGGACCAGTTTATTTAGAATAAAGAAAAAAATCCAATTTATTTTCCAGTGTTCTTCCAACAGGGAGCTGAAGCCTGCTCAGTGATACTGATTGAAAGGATTTATCTGACACAGTCCCATGGAATCAATTCCAGATTTGTGTATTGCATATTAACTCTCACATTTTCAAAAAGAGCAATCAGAGGAACATTAATGAATAGAGAGCACGGGATCTTAGAAAAACCACATACCCTTCTCTGTCCTTTCTGATGTCCGTTTGTGTCTTAATAAAATGGAATTTATTGAGCCTTTCCCAGATGCAGACACTTCTCATGACAATCTGCTGCAAATATTACAGGCTCAAGAAAAAACCACATTAACCACATCTTTGACAGATGAAGAAAATGGTTTATCAGGAAGCTGATATAAGGGAAAAAAAAAAGAAATATGTTTAGGCTACATTAAAACTGAGCTCTTAATCACAACCAGAACTCATGTATACACACACAACAGGCTGCCTAATTAGATGATCAGTTTGATGACCTATCACAGGGCAAGATGACAGATTACTCAGCTAATAGAATAGACATTGATCTCATTCTTTCTTCATAACTGCTGGTTGCCAACATACCCTTTTACAGGATTTTTCACTGTCATGTTCATGAATAAAGAAACCCAGTGGTGATAAACACATAAAAGTTGGGATACAATTCCCTACAGCCACTCCCTTCTCTTTACCAGGCAGTTTCTACCAGCAGTCCATTCCCCAGCATTTCACCATGCCATGAAGGATGCTTGCCAGAAGGGCAGGATCTTCCCCCAGCCCTTGTTTGCCTCATCCACCCCATGAAATCAAGACATCTACAGTATCATTTTTTTGGGTGTGTTTCTTCCATTCAACATTCCCAGCAGTCACAACCACAGCCACCAATACACATCACCTTTTTTTGTGTGTCCTTGCTGAGAGCAGAAGGATTGCAGCAGAAGGAAGGCTGTGAGACTTGAGCTGGCAACGAACCATGTGTGCCTTTTTATATTTTAGTTGCAAAACTGCTGTCGGTTCGCTGGCAGAATATCACTCTCTTTACACAACCAGCAGTGTCTTTGAGTATTGAATAATGTAGCATGTAATTTCCTCTTGTTGAGGTGAATGGTGAATTATTTATGGCCGTGTCTATACGACATTCGTCTGCTGTACATTAACGTGTGCCAGCTCTAACCACAAAGCAGAAATCAACAGCAACCTTTGCAAGCTCCTTGGCCCCAAGCAATCTTCCTCATAAAAATAAGGATCTCTGGGAATATCCTGAGTAGGAAACATGGATATACAAGATGACACACAATGGAATGGGGGAAAAAAGGAATAGCTGTCTTAGATTTCAATACGTTCCCACTGAAGCCAAGGGCACCTGCATCAGTGTTTCAAACTGAGGCAGGCTCAAGCTAACAAATGTATTTATGTGCAACAGAGGACTTAATAACAAACAGGTGAGACCTTTTCTTTGCTAGTTTCCAATTCCTTCATTCCATAGAGGAGAAGCCCTTGGGTGCTCAGGCTGCAGGAGAAAAGGCTGGGAGGTAACTTTTGCAGGTACCACAAAAGCAAAGAGCAAAAAGCTGAGGTCTCTGCTGGAGCCTTACCAAGGCCCTGAAAATACAGCATCCACCATGCCCTACTCATCCCCAAATGGGAAGCTAAAGAGAGTAAAAAGAGACAAACCCAAAATAGAAAATGCAAGGTTTTTCATCATTCACATGTTTTTGCTGACTATATATATAAAAGAATGAAATTCTATTTAATTTCTATTAAATAAACATTTAACAAAATTCCTCCCCTTACCCCTGAAGGATTGTAAGGGAAGACTGCAATCACCATGGCTGTGGAATCACAGAATCATGGAATCGTGGGGGTTGGAAAAACCCTCTCAGGTCATTGAGTCCATCCATTCCCCCAGCACTGCCAAGGCCACCATTAACCATGTCCCCAAGTGCCATATCCACATGGCTTTTAAATCCCTCCAGGGATGGGGACTCCACCACTGCCCTGGACAGCCCGTTCCAATGCTTGACCACTCTTTCCATGAAGAAATTTTCCCTAATATCCAATCTAAACCTCCCCTGTTGCAACTTGAGGCCATTTCCTCTTGTCCTAAGACTTCTCCCTTGGGAGAAGAGACCAATAGCCTATAAAAAGAAATTACTTTCACATGCTCAGTCATACAACTACAATTCTCCTCTCCCCTATGAGTCAGATAAAACAGATGGAACACATTTTACATGCACATACATCTTCTGGACATGTAAGTGTATGACCTGTTTTTCAGGTCACCAGCCTTAATATTTAATATGCTTTCCTTTCTTACAGAATTCTTTAAAACAAAGATAAAGCAAACTTTTGCTAGTACTCTTCAGGGTAAATTTTGTACTAGCCTTGTTACTTTTAATCATATTCAACTTCTGCTACCACCACATGAAAGAGAGGCATGCTGTTAACCTATTATAAACACCCTTCACTACACCAGTAACACATTTCCCAGCTTGGGATTTAACTGCTTCTCTGGTTTATGTCAGAGGACCTACATCACTTTGTTTCCTCTCTTCACACAATATAATTAAAACATGGAACTCATTGAGGCCCAAAGTATGAATGCATTTGAAAGACATTAGACAACTAATGGAGAATAACTCTATCAGTGGTTGCTATCCTCAATTCCCAGAAGCTGGAGAGAGGTGGGGATTGGAGAAATCTATGACTGCCTGTTCTTACACTCCTTTACTCTGCATTTATTACTGGCCAGAGGCAGGAAAGAGGGCCAGAGGTGTCTGTGCCACTTGAAGATTTCAGGTAAAACACTCCTGATGGGCAAGTCACAGTCAAAATATGAATGTGTAAGGCAAGTCAGAAAATAATCCACCAGCTCTCAGGTGAGATGGGATGAAACCCAGCCAATGCGTGTCCCACAGGCTCCACAGTCTCACAAGCCACAGCTTGTCTCTTCCTGTCCTGTTTCTATTGTCCCTCCTGTCAGGGACCACTACAAAAATCTGTATATTGGTGTGTTTTTTAGAGCTGAGAAAAACGAGCTCTTTTCCCCAAGGAATATTATCACTTTCCATTAAAATTAAAAAACTAAAATTCTTAATGTGTGGAAACACAAGAGCCCTTCATGTTCTTGCCCTGTTGTAGCTGCCTGAAATGTTGGACCCAGGTGGGGCTTGGGCTCTTATCCCAGTAACAAGTGACAGGACAAGAGGGAAGGGCCTCAATTTGCATCAGGGAGGTTTAGGTTGGAGATCAGAGAAAAATTCTTCGTAAGAAGGGACATGGAAGTGGTGGAATCACCATCCCTGGAGGGATTTAAAAGTTATGTAGACTTGGGGACATGGGTTAGGGGTGGCCTTGGCAGTGCTGGTTGGACTTGATTATCTGAAGAGGATTCCTTCAATGTAAATGATTCTCTGTTGTTATGGCTGTTATACCTTGTATTTATCCATGATATAAGAAGCAGCTGCATCACAAGGAGATACTTCAGCTGAAGCATCAGCCAATGCAGGCACATGGACCATGTCCTCTGCAGCAAGTAGCCCTTACCTCCTTTTTTTTAATTTATTTTTAATTTAATTGAAAGCTACAGATGCCATAAAAATAAGGCTAAACACCTTTAGCAAAACAAACAAACAATTAGGCCAAAGATGATACTGCTGGATCTCATCTGGTCAGTAACTTCTGAAGGAGCACATGGCTTCAAATTTAATATATCTAATGCCATTCTTTAAGTAATAGCTTTGTTGTTTTATCCATAGTCTCCTAATTATTTCCACTAATCTGGAAAAATACTCTCATTGCCAAAGTGCCTTCCCTGCCGAATCAGGAAGGTGGGTTTAATTCAAGTTTAATTCAAGTTCTCACTTTGCACTGCTGCTGCTTTTTGAAATCTCCGAGCAAAGCTGATCCCACACCCTCCAGGAACACTCCAGAAATGAACTTCCCTTTGGAAGTCTTTCACCCTCAAAAGCTCCTGTGAAGACAAGGCTGTCATTAGTCACAAAAAGATGTAGGTCTGTAAGTGAAACTCTGCCCACAGTCGTACGATGATAAACTTTCCATGACTCACATCAACAGGAATGGAAACATGAAAGGGCAAAGTGAGGCTGGTAGAGTAAAATCCTCATAACAGTTTCATATGGAAAAAAAAAACAACCAACCCATAATATTTAGTGGCAATGCAGCACGACCATGCAATTCCTTTTGCATTCCTCCATGACCCATTGCAACATTGTCCATGGCACCAGGGACCACCTTTGTCCCTGGACAACAGCAATTTTCCAGCCAATGCAGAGGTTTATGACCTCTAGACACAAAAACTTCACTAGTATGGACACCTTTTAGCTCCCAGGCTTACTGGAAATGATTTGACTTGAACCAGTCTAGAGGCAGTGCAAGATTTTTGCTCTCAGACACCATCTGTTCAGAACAAGCCAAAGTATTTGTACAAGTGTAGTGAAGTGTTTGTACAGTGGGAGGAAGTTCATCCTGTCAGTGGGCAGGTTGTACCACTGAAATATAATAAAAAAACCCCAGTAGAATCAATAAAACCTGAGTTAAATTAAAAATAAAAGAAAATGATGTATGGAAAGGAGAGAAATAATCATAGCTTTTCTCTGTCCTGCTTATTGGACACATTTGGCTCCTCAAGTCAACATTTTTGGAAATAAACTTTGCCTGAACTCCTATCTATTTACCTCAGAGAAATCAGCAAGCTGCCAGAGAGAAGATATGTCAATAAAATGAGGATCACGAATCACTGACCTCTGCGAACTTCTGGCAAAAAAAAAGTATGAGAAAAAAAACCAAAACAGAACTATTAAAAAAGGAAAAAGAAAACAATCCAAAAAGCAATTGCAGTGATTTAGAAAAGCCACAGGACTCACTACAAAGCTCAGCAACCCCCTGCAGACTGAAGTTATGTAAGGCTCCTTTATTTACTTAAACCCTCTAATTTTTAAAAATGATCATCAATAAATGCAACTCCCCAGAAATTATATAAACCCAATGCAACCCCTTTCAAGGCAATCACTTGAAAAGCAGCTACATTCTGCAAGGGGAAACATGTGGTCACAACCCATAATTACACATTCAACCTGTTGAACGACTGCTGAACACTCGTTCAAATTGAAAATATTCCTTAAAGAACCCAGTTCTGGGGCCTTTTAAAGCCAAAGAAAACCTCCTGAATCACCACTGAATCAGCAATCTCGCCTAAATAACAACTGTGGCTTCTTCCATAACCCAGCTGGTTTCTCTCTCAAAATCTAATCCAAACACAATCTGCTCCTTCCTTATCAAAATGCTTCCAAAGAAAATGTGAGAATGGAACAAATGAACTGCTCCGTGTGCAAAAAATAAAATCAAATCAGCAAACTGCCCTAAAATCAGCATCACAGTGGTTGTTTCAATCACATAAGGATGACTCTTATTATTTGTGCTGCAATGCTCAGGAAATAGTTACTGAGCTTGAATCACCACTCAATTAGGGCACAAACACTGCCTGAATAAACAGATTCTTGGAAGCCAGGGGAAAAGCAGGGGGAGTGGGAAGGGGAGCTGCCTGTCCTGGATCAGCTACAGCAGGGTCATGTCCTCCCCCAGAAAGCTGCTTTTACACCTGAAGAATTGTGCAGGTTCCTGGAAACCACCAAGGTCCAGCTTCTCACACTCCCAACATGCCACATCCACGTGTTCTGATGTTATTGTTTGCTCTGCCTTCAATATGTGGAAATAATAAAGCTTGGTATTGCCCATTTTTAAATTATTTTTCATCAGAAAAAAAATGCCATTAATTGTATTTAATGACTTCAGTGCGCTTTCTTTCTATTTTACCTGATTTAAACAAGGCTAGATTCAGATTTAGTGTTTATTTTTGGGTCACTTGCAGAATAAAAAATGCAGACAGGAAAATAAAATAGGACAAAAGTCAGCCAACCTCTGGCCTAATGATAAACTCTGAGCTAAACCTTCTCATTTAGGTCTAAACTAGCACAGAGGTTTAGCAGATAACAGAGACTGGTTCCTCCACATTTAAGGCAGGGGTGAGATCTCCCCTACAATTCCCCCCCACAACACCTGCCTCACATCCACACAAAGCCATCTTCCAAGAGCTATTCCCACTCAGGATTTATGTGGAAGTGTAGGATTTTGGGGCATCAGCACTGCAGTGACTTCTCCAGAAATGAAGATCCCAAAACCCCTGGAATTAAAAAGCACCAGCCACCCAACCTGTGCCACCACACGTGCAAAAGCTCCACGAATCCCTCCCCTGTGTCAGGCCAGAGCTCACAGCAATGGATTTAAATCCTTCCTCTTGTACAAACACGGAGCAAAGTTCTGTTCTCATGCATTTCTAAGGATGCTCAGAGCAGGATTTTGCCTGTGGTTCACACTGGCTTCTCAACTCCTGATCAAAACTCGCTGCCTATGACGTGCACCATCCCCAGCAATTCATCTTTTCCCTTCACTTCGTTCCTATTCATCTCACAGAGCGTCTTGCTACAGAATCACTGACAAATTTATGTTGGATGTGAAAAAAAATCGCACATTGTAGAAAAAAAAATACCCAACCCTGAGTCTTTACATAAATTACTCCAGTGCATTTCTTCTCACAAAAAACCACTTGAACCCAGTTTCAGAAATCATTAGGCACGGCCAAAGTTTAGTATCTTTATTTTTAATCCCCATAGAAACGGTGAGCAATGTTCCAATATATCCCACATAGTCCTTGAGGTCATTCCATGGAAACAGAGATAAACCAACGCATGCATCACGTGGGGCTCGCAGATTCCTCTCCCAAAAATCTGGAACCAGATTAAAAAGTTCTGATATTCAAAATACAACCAGAAATCACACCTATTTCATTAAAAAAACCAGTCAGTCCCTCATTAAAATGACCGAATCACCAAGAGCCAGAATATATATAAAATACCCATGCTAATGGGAGTTGATTTTTACCCCTAGCTAAGAAAAAGTGTATTTTCTTAAATGTCCAGAGAAACACTGATCCCAAAATAAGATAGACAGATGCAGAAGGTTAAACAATTTCTTCAGTGATTTCGTAGCAGTGAGAATTCTTCAGTCTGATTTTGCCATATCTGTTTTCTTTTGTTGCATATTAAAAAGGAAAATAAGCCAAGAGCTCCCAGTAGAGGTACAGCAATCACCTGAAATACAACTGCAGGCGCAGAAAGTGGATGTGATAAGGCTGGTCTTGCCACAAATATTTTTATTACATTTTTAGTAAGTTCAAACAGCCATTGAAGTTTCATTCCAGCACAGGCTAACACAATACTTTACAATAATAGAAGTTCTTACCTACCTGCTCTTTCAAGGAATACATCCCACTATCATCCCACAAATCAGCCAAATTCCTCTTCTATGTACGAATGCAACAGGGAGCCGCGAAGAATGAATGCTGAATCTGTTATGAAGCTCTTTCACTCCAGTTATTTTTATCAAACAAATTGAAGAAGTTTGGGGGTAGGCAGGTGGGAAAAAATATCTCTAAATACAGCTCCCATCCGCCCTGCAGTCAGGCTGTAATCAGAAATAAATAAGTACTTATCTTCAGAAAACGCCCGAGGCAAAGAATTGGTCTGGTATTGACAGAGCTCACGTGTCAGACCCAGCTATTTTTTGGTTGTGTGTTCCTCTCTCTCAGCTGTCCATCCTGCTTTATTTTCCTAAGCCTGCTCATTGTTTGAGTGTCTGGAAAGATATTGCTGCAATTTACTCAAATAGCTCTTCTGGAGCAATTTACTCACTAGAAATATGGGATTTCCCTCCATGCAAAGCTTATTTAAGGGAGGGTAACACGGTCATTTTCATCTTCTCACCTGAACATGAGAAAAACTTGGGGCTTCCCCATCCCTGGAAGTGTCCAAGGCCAGGTTGGATGGGGCTTGGAGCAACCTGGGCTGGTGGAAGGTGTCCCTGCCCAT